>VWZV01008847.1:242-29067 GCA_013397155.1 Irena cyanogastra
AAAAAAAAAAAAAGGCAAAAATCCCGGTGTGACAGGGACTGCAGCAACACCCCGGCACAGCCTGTGCGGATCTTTGATCTCCTGCATCGCATTAAGTAACAAAGAGCAGAGGAGTTTGGAGATGCGGGAGCTGCGCTGCTCTGATCCCAGCACCGCTCCGTCCCATCCTGGGCTGCGCCCTCCCAGCCTTTCCTGCAGCACCATTCTTTTCACCCGGAATTCTCCGAGTTGCGCCCGCTTCCCTTAATTAGCTGCTCGCAGGCAGGGTGGTGTTTACTCCTGGAGTATCTCCTGCGAATAGCGGGGGCACTTTCCCCATTACTGCTGCTTGAAGAGCGTTTAGCCCAAAACGCTGAAATAGTTAAACCTGCGGGATGCGGTTTGCAGTTTCTCCCCCTCTAAATGCTGCCACATTTCTTCCAAAGGGTTATTAGTGTTTATTTTATTAAGGCAAGGTAGAGAAGGACTTACACAGGGAGTAAGGAGCTGTGAGTAGCCACGCCAGGGGCTGTGTGTGAGCTGACACACAAAGCAGCTCAGCACTGAAATAATGAGCAAAGTTCTTCTTGCTGCAAATATTTGGGCACGTTTTACTACCAAACAGCCATCGTTCCGCAGGCTGCAATTAAAAAAAAAAAAAAAAAAAATTGAAAATCACCTTTCAGGAGATCCTAGAAAGCTCTGGATTCCCACTTTTGCTGCTGCTCTGCTATGAGGCTTTTCCCTTCCATCCTATTCCATTATGAGGCTCTAACCAGGGCTGGGGAATCAGCTCACCTTCCTCCTGTGTGTCCGTGCAGCCAAAAATCTGCAGCAGGAAAAGATTTCAGGAAGGTTTTCCAAAGCAAGGGGGGAAAAAAACCCACCCAGCGTAAGAGCTGCAAAACCTCCGTGCCTGCTCGGAAATAAAGGGAGAGGCATGTGGAGATATTAATAGAAAAATGGGAAATATTTTTTAGGAGGGATGTCGAGCACATTCACTCCATGCCCGGAGCTGGGGACATGACAATTAGTACATCTGACATTTACAATGCAGATGTTTACCGTATGAATAATAGATGGGAAAAGAGGGGAAAAAGCCGTTGTTTTGGGGAAATAAAGAACATTTTGATCTGGAAAACACCCCAACTTTGCTCAAGCCACCAGGCAAGTATGAAGGGGACTGCTGGTAGCATGAACAATTTAATTCCTGCGGCACTGGAAGTCTGAAAAATTATAAATTACAGTCAAAAATATGTTTAATCTAATAAGGGGGTGTTGCAACAATTGTAAAAGAAATTGGGGGGAGGGGGGGGCAGCCTTTAGTGGAAAAACCCCGTGAATTTCCAGCAGCAGGGCTGTGCGGTGATCCTCTAGTTTTAAAACCTGTGCTCCATTCATAGCATTTAAGTGCTTAAATCAGCACAATAAACGTAAATAATTTACTGCTTTGCAAACAGAAAATTGGGCAGAAAAGTGATTTTTGAGGGGCCACTTGGCTCCCTCTGCCCAGTGATTTGGTGCCCTGTAAAATGCATCTGACACTGCTGTTCATTAAGCCGGTGCTATTGAGCCTTCTTCACGTTCATTAGTGATTAATTCAGACAGATATTTAACTTAATAAGGTAAGCAAATAAACAAAAAAATCACTTTCTGTGCCTTAAGGTTTTTTGGCCCTCTAATTGGTTTTGTGCACTAATTATCAAGATTAACACCTTACGCTTTTCGCTCTTCTCGGTCCTTACCCTCAGAAATTCCCAATGGGGAAAGGCAGACAACCTTGGGGGAATCCCTTAAGTGCAAGGGGTTAAGAGTTTGTCTTTTAAGAGCAAGAGAAGCAGTAAAAAAAGCCACCAGGAGAGCCGGGCTCCAGGTGAATTTTAGATCACAGCAGGCTGAGGAGGCAGAGCTGGCAGGACACACATGCAGGGACACTCCTGACTTCCCCTGCATGTGGGGGAAGCTTTTCCAGGGGTGATTTCTGAACAGATAACGGGGAGCTTGGAGCTTTGTCACCCTGGTGGCAAAGCCTCCATCCAGCCTGGCTCAGGGCTGGGTGGCACAGCCTTCCCTGGCACCGAGGCTTTTCCAGAGGCCTCCAAAAGTTCCTTTCAACCCTGCTTCCCACAGAACCCGAGCGCTTGATGTCCGTGCCAAGGCATTGTGACTTCCTCTGCGGTGACATTGTTCCAGACGTTGCCTGAAATTCCCCCTCAGCCCAGCCTGGCCGTGTCCTCCCCTCACCTCAGGCCGGGCTCAAGGAAACCCTTCCCTCTCCAGGCAGCACCAGGGATCCGGGAGCAGCAGCTGGGTGGGAGCAGCACCCTCCAGCCAGCCTGGCTCTGCAGCACCCTCAGGGCCCCCAGCTCTCCCCTGCCACACGCAAATGTCAAAGTTTGTCGCTGCCACGCCTTGGCATCCCCTCGGAAAGTGCCACGGAAAGTGCTGATTCAGCGCCTCTCCTGGAAAACCTGCTCCCGCTGAAGCCTCCCTTGGATTCCACCTCTTGGGAAAAGCTCTGGGAAGGGCCAGGATGGGAAGTTCTCCTGGATGCAAAGGCACGAGGTTCATCAAAACTCATTTTAGCCCAGGCGCCGGCACGAGTTGTTGCTCGTGACAGTTTGTCACCACCAAGTGCAGCGTTTGCCAGGCAGGATCCCAAAATCACGGGATAATTGTCCCTTTTCCTGCCCTGGGAAGCTCCCAGATCCACCTCACTCCTGCCTCCAACCCGATGGCACTTTCCAGCAGGGTGTTCTTGGGGTTTTTTTTGGAGCATTTGGGGATTTTTAAACTCCTTTTCCTTTAATTCTTTTCTTTCTTTAATGGGTGACTGGATAAATTCAGTGGTGGATTTTTGTGACACTAAAGCAGCAGATAAGTCTATGATGCACTCTAGCTATGTGGTTTAAAAATCCCTTACCATATGTTTTCTCACTGGAATGCCTCATCTTGCAAAATTACAGGAACCGAAGCTTAAAAACACAATTAGGTAGTTTAAAATGAAATATTAAAGAAATACCACATATTTTCTGATATGCCTGCGATGGTTTGCCTTGATTTTTTTTTGCCCTTTTTCTTTTTTTAGTTTCTTTTTTTTTTTTTTGCTTTCTTTTGTATTGTTCTTTGAGTTGTTCAAGGAGCCCAACTGCATTCGATTGTTGTACTAATCATGCTCCACATTTTTCTGATTAGGTTATATAGGCTGTGGTTAAATTATAAATGAAAGAATGAACTACCAGAGTACTTGTCATAACAGTATCTTTTATGTTGTTACAGAAGACTGGGGGGGGGGAAGGAGGAATCAAAAAAGGCTTTCTCTGATGAAGACTCTCCTTGCCTACTTTGTGCTCCTTATAGGATCTGTATGGACAAGGAATGCAATTTGTTGGGATGTTTTTCTCAGGTATTCTGAGAGCTACAGCACAATATCTGTCCACTGAGAAAAATGTGAGAAAACGGGATCCATAATACATAAAGATGCACATTGGAGCACCAGCCCTGCCGTGCACACAAACACACCCCTTCCAACTTCACTTTATTCCATTACTCTGCTAGAAAAGCCACTTGAACTATTTTTTTTTTAATTATTTTTTTCCCTTTTGCCACCCGGGAAAAGAAAATTTCCAAATTTCCAATGATGTCTTACATTGTTGTTGCCTGTCCCACTGCAGGCACAGCACAAACACAGCAGAATGGGGGGTTTGATGATCAGATTTTTTTTTTTTTATGGGATATATTTTTGTTTCCACGATGTTATTTTAAGGCATTGGCTGCAAAACTGATTTGAGGGAGAGCTGGAATTGCAATGACCACACTCCTTGAGTGAAGGCTCACCCTCGCTGCTGGTTTAAGAAAATATTTGATGCTCCTGAAAGCAAAAATATTCTTTAAACATTCCGGTATTTTCGAGCGTCTTCGTGCAACCTTTAAAATAAGGAACGCCAGAGGAACAGCGTTTCGCTGTTAAATTTTACCCTTTTCTGGAGCACGTCATTATTTGTGCCCGAAGTTCAGCAGCGCGGGGAGGGCGGGGAGCCGGAGACGCGCGGCGTTCGCCCCTCTCCCCGAGCCGTGTTTTCCCCATTTCCCCGGGATTTTCCCCCATTTCCCCGGGATTTTCCCCCATTTTCCCGGGATTTTCCCCCATTTCCCCGGGATTTTCCCCCATTTCCCGGGGATTTTTCCCCCTTTCCCCGGGATTTTTCCCCATTCCCCGGGACTTTTCCCCATTTCCCCGGGTTTTTTCCCCATTCCCCCGGGATTTTTCCCCGGGATTTTTCTCCATTCCCCGGGATTTTTCCCCGGGATTTTCCCCCATTCCCCGGGATATTCCCCCGGGATTTTTCCCCATTCCCCAGGATTTTTCCCCATTCCCCGGGATTTTTTCCCATTTCCCCGGGATTTTTCCCCATTCCCCGGGATTTTTCCGCATTTCCCCAGGATTTTTTCCCGGGATTTTTCCCCATTTCCCCAGGGTTTTCCCCCATTCCCCGGGATTTTTCCCCATTCCCCGGGATTTTTCCCCATTCCCCCAGGATTTTTCCCTATTCCCCGGGATTTTTCCCCATTCCCCGGGATTTTCCCCCATTTCCCGGGGATTTTTCCCCCTTTCCCCGGGATTTTTCCCCATTCCCCGGGACTTTTCCCCATTTCCCCGGGTTTTTTCCCCATTCCCCCGGGATTTTTCCCCGGGATTTTTCTCCATTCCCCGGGATTTTTCCCCGGGATTTTCCCCCATTCCCCGGGATATTCCCCCGGGATTTTTCCCCATTCCCCAGGATTTTTCCCCATTCCCCGGGATTTTTTCCCATTTCCCCGGGATTTTTCCCCATTCCCCGGGATTTTTCCGCATTTCCCCAGGATTTTTTCCCGGGATTTTTCCCCATTTCCCCAGGATTTTTCCCCATTTCCCCAGGGTTTTCCCCCATTCCCCGGGATTTTTCCCCATTTCCCCGGGATTTCAGCTCGCTGCTCCTCCTCGCCCGTGCCCGCAGCTGTCGGCACAAAGCCCGCGTTGGTCTCTGCTCTTTCTCGCCGGAGATCAATGGCTCCTGGAGCATCTGCGGGGATTTTGGCCGGCGCAGGGGATGCGGGCGATGCTTTCATTGCCGCTGCCCGGCCGGGCCGGGGCCGGGACCGCGGGGCAGGGACCGATGTCCCCTGTGCCACCGCCTGTCCCCTGTGGCGGCCGTGCCTGTGAGCGCTGCTTTTTGCACCCCTGCAACCCGCCCGAAGGGCTCTGGTTTTTTTGGGGGCTTTATTGGAGGAACTGTCAGCGCTTGCCAGGATAACAAATCTCGTTTTATAGCACTTGGTGGAGTTTGGTTAGGGGCTACCTCTGAGCAACATGAACCTGGCCTTGCTGTGTGCCTTACACTAACACCTTCCCTCCTGTAAGGAATCAGGGTACTTGAGAAACAGCCTGCAGCCATACAGCTGATTATTTCACCAAATTTGCATCTTTTCAACAGTAATGGGGATGGCTTTCACAAATGCTCCCAGGCTCTAAATAGACGCTAAGTGGCTGTTTCTAGTTGCTTCCTTCCCTCTCCCCTTGGGCGCTCCCAAGCCCCTGGGCCTGGCACCCCCCGGGCACCCAGCCCGTGGCAGCCAGGACCTGCGGGAGGGATGCTCAGCCTCCTGCTCCGCGGGTCACGAGTGCCCGGGGCTGTCCCTCGGAGGAGCTGGCCTGGGTTTCCGAGTGCCCTGGGCGAGTGCAGGGCAGGCGCTGGTGGGAAATAGGGCTTGGAAAGAGGGGGCGTGCAGGGAGAGCATCTGGGTGGCAGAGAGGGCCACCCGGGGCCTGGGGGTGGAAAAGGGGAGGACCTGGAGGGATGCAATTCCTCAGGGGCCTCTGCAGCCTGGGCTGGGACTGAGCAGGTCAGCTTCACCAGAGCTATGGCCTCCTAGGCAGAAATTTATGGCTTGTTCTTGTTCTTGATCTTGTTCCTGTCCTTGTCCTTGTTCTTGTTCTTGCTCTTAATCTTGTTCTTGTTCTTATTCTTCTCCTTGCTCTTCTCCTTGTTCTTCTCCTTGTTCTTCTCCTCCTTCTCCTTCTCCTCCTTCTCCTTCTCCTTCTCCTTCTCCTTCTCCTTCTCCTTCTCCTTCTCCTTCTCCTTCTCCATCTTCTCCTCCTCCTCCTTTTTCTTCTGCTTCTCCTTCTTCTTCTTCATTTTATTATTACCGCCATCAGCATCATAATTATAATTTAAGAGACAAAAGGATTCAAACCACAGATTTATCTTGAGAAAACCCCCAACCATTCTTGTGAGATGTAGTCGTGTCTCCAGCCCCCCTGCGAGGTGTGGGGCACCATCTGTGCCCTGCTGAGACTGAGTTTCTACAGTTCCACATTCCTGTCAGAGCCTCAGCTCCATGGACTTCCCTGGAATTCCAAACCTTGTTATTCCTTTGTAATGGTGCCTCTGCCTGGTGTCCCACAGAGCACTGCCTCAGACAAGGAGGAGCAACCAGTTCAGAGAAGTTGTGGCTGCTCCATCCCTGAAATTCCCAGCTTGGATGGCACTTGGAGCACCCTGGGATAGTGGAAGGTGTCCCTGCCCATGGCAGAGGGTGGGGCTGGATGAGCTTTAAGGTCCTTTCCAACCCAAACCATTCCCTGGTTCTGTGTATGCCAAGAGCTCTGTGCCATGAGGCTGCTGCCAAGAGGATGCTCCAGCTCCTGCTGCATCTTTGCCAGAGTTTCCCTGTTTCTTGCTGACATTTCCCATGGATAAAGGGTGCAGGATCAGGGTGAAATCATGGTAGGAAATACCATATTCTGCTTTTGTGTGAACCCTAAATGTGTGGTGTCTGTCATGGGCTTACAGCACCTCTTCCCCATCCCCACATTTTCTAAGTCCAAGGCTTTGCCAGCCTGATAAAATCTAAAATTTTCCCCCAAAACCACGGCAAAATGTTAGTTCTGGCCTCTCTTAAAATCCACAGAAGGAAACTTATGGATTAGAGCAAAGCCTTATTCTTAATTTACCTGTCTTGCACAAGCATTTCAGCACATAATACTCCTTGGGAAGGACTGGCCACAATTTGGAGTTTTTGCCCTCGTTTAGGCACCTTGGGGTGAGTGAAAAGGCAGAGGAAACTCAGAGAATCCTTGTATGTGGTTGAGCACTCATTATAAAATGGATTACGGGTACAGTAAACCATAAGGACTGTTTTAGAGCCATTAAGGTTCAGCTTGTCACTGCTGACATGGACACACTCTTACACCATATATCCCTGACGTGTCAGGAGGTGCTTAGGGATGCTTTCATACATGTTTTATTGAAATGACAGGCTATAGCTTCTTTGGCTGCTGTATATATGCATGGCTATATGCTAGAAATCCAAATTAAACCCCTCTTGAAGAAAAAAAATCCCCCTTACTCATATGTAATGAATCACATCTTCAGTGATAAAGTTGTCACCTACGTTTTATTTTTAATGTGCTTTGTAATAGAATAATGAAATCACTTTTACCCCTGGAATAAAATGTGGCTGAAATCAATGAGATTTACACTGAAGTGAATTCTGCAGTTGATAAAATGTGAGTTCAAAACCAAAGCAATTTAGGGTAAGAATGAAAAAAGTATCAAACCCTCTTTTTAAAATGCCTTTCACTCTGTATGCAGATCAATTGCTTCTCCCAGGCTGAGCCTTTGACTTGCTGGAGCTTTTTGCCTTTCAGATCCAAGAAAAACTTTACATACAATTATGGGGCCTTGAAAATAAAAATTTTAAGTGGAAATACCAAGAGAGTCATCGCTGCAGAGAGTGGGATCTCACAAACCTTGCAGGGCAAGAATTCACCTTCAATAAAAGTTCAGAACGCAGAAGGAATGTGGGATTTGGTCCTTCATGTCCTTTGTCCAAGCAGTTGCTCCACAAAAGTTAATTTAAACTTGTGGGATGTGAGGAAGAGGTATTTTCTACAAGCTAGGATTAGACAGGGGATAAATCTCTCTGATGGAAGATATTAGGCCCTGGCAGAGGTTGCTCAGAGAAATCGTGGCTGCCCCATCCCTGGCAGTGTCCAAGGCCAGAGCAGGGTGAACGTGGCAGAGACTAAATCACAAACAGCTCCTGAAATTAAAAACTGACTTTGGCTGCAATTGTTGAGGCCTCTGAAGGGGGCAATCTCAGTGTAAACATAAAATCACCTATTTTCCAGGTCAGCAAGGTGCAAACCTTACTGTTGGTGCCACAGACAAGACCAGGACACACAGCAGGAGCAGAGGCTGAGGCGAGGGTGCCCAATTCCATCCACAGCAGCACCATGCCTGTGTTTGCTGCATAAATAAAATCCTGTTGCACTTTCAATGTTGCCCTAAAATTGACTTCAAGGGTCACAGAAGAGGATAAAAACAATGAGGGAAAGGAAGAAAGCCTGGTGAATGGCAGAAAAATGAACCTGTGCTGGAGTAAACCGGGAGGGATGGAGAGGGCAGGATGGGGTGGTGGGACATGGGGCTCCAGTCTCCCTGCAAGGTGGACAGCAGGTGTCCCAGCTATTTCTGCACCAGCTCAGTGCTGGAGACAAAGCTGTGGTGCCCCTGAGCAAAGAGATTTCCTAAGAATTCAGTTTGGTTCCCAATTCTTTGAATTAAAATCCATGAGTGCTTGGGAACCAGCATGTTCCCTGCCACGGGCCAGTGACCATGGGGAGCAGGAAGAGGAAAACTTTCTTGTCAAAATTGTCCCCTCTGCTCCAGAACTGATGTGGATGGAGAGCTGAGGGTACAGAGTGCACGCTGACCACCTGGAATCATTATGATCAGCAGATTTTAGTTATTGGTAGGAATTTTGTGGATTTTCCTGCGGGCACAAATATTAAGCTGTGTTGATACTTTGAACATTACCCAGGAATTATCCCTTTTGTGGGCGCTGAGCATCAGCTCTGGGTTTCTCTGTGTAATGTCCCAGCCACAGGATTCTGTGAACATGCACATTTAATTCAAATCACCTGAAATACAGAAAACTATAACAGGAAAAATGTAAAATACTCCAGCTCCTGTGTGACCAAGGGTTTAACACTGCCCCAGTGACCTGTCTCAGTATGGACTGCTCCAGCTCAGTTAAAAAGTAACTCATCCTCTCAGGCTCATCCTCAATATCTGTGTTTATGTGATGCTGATTTTCCAGAACTGCAATAGTCAACAAGAGATGCCAAGTTTAGCTCCGGGAATTCCTGGCTATTGACAATGTGAATTGATTTCAGCACAGAACATTGAGTTTTAGAGGCCCTCGGACACGAACTTATCAAAAGAGTTTCGAACCTTTGTTTTTAAACACATCTGATGTCAGGCTTGAGCTGTATCAGCTCTACTTAGAGATGGAGAAATTCTGGTGATTCTCGTGGGTGGGAAGCTTGGAAAAGCCACATCCAGCCCAGCAGAGGTTGGGACACACACAGAAATGGCAGGAAATAAAAAACCTTTTCCACAGACTTAAGGAGAAGACTTAAAATAAGGGAAAATACTTAAAATAATATTATTTGAATGGTGAAGCACTGGAATAGGTGGTCCAGAGAGGTTGTGAATTTATTCCTGGAAATATCCAAGACCAGGGTGGACAGGGTGTGGGGCAACCTGGGATAGTGGAAGAGGGTGGAATTAAATAGTCTTGAAAGTCCCTTCTACCCCAAACCTTTCTGTAATTCTGTGATTCCAAAATTTTGGCATGATGATCAGTGATGGGAGATGCCATCTCATCCCTAATGAACATCAGGGAGTGTGGAACAGCCAGCAGGAAAATCTGGAAAGGGCACTGAGGATGTGCACGAGGAAGGGGCTGCTCCCTCTTTGCCCTACTTCAAACATGAACGTGCTGAGGGTGATTTTGCCCTTCACGCTGAAAGAAGGAAAGNACACTCAGACACATCTAATTACACCACCCCTCCTTATATTGACTTTAGAAATTGCTTCCTGTTAATTAAAGATGTTACCTTTGAAAATCTGCCTCGGCCACATTGAAATGCTTCGCTGTTTGTGATGAGCTCTAAATGAATGGGGAAGAAATGTTTGTGTTCCAGGCTTTTATTTGTTTTTTGGCAAAATTCCTTGAATAAATTAGTAGATGATATCATTAGGTGACACTAGGTATATATTAGGATACCCAACAGATAATTTGAGTAAATAGCTAACAAGATAAGTGCACAGGGCTCTGTATCTGCACACATGCAGACACTCTATTTGAACTTAAAATACAATTACTTATCAAACGTCTTCATCAGGGCTTCACCCTGTATCTGAGAGAAATTGCTGCACAAGGCGAGCCCAAACTGCTCTCTGTATTTTGACTTGTACTTTTGACTTTTTCTTCCTCTGGTAACCCCATTACTTTTGTCCCCACTCAGAGCTCTGACCTGTGCTACATGGAAAGTTTTGAGATGAAGTCATTTCTGGTTTGAGTTACTGGAGAGACTTTAATTCATCCAGCTGTGCCTGCTCAACAACAATTCCAGCATTCAGCATTGACAACACACCATCAGCAAGAGAAATCAAACAGAAAAGGCAGGCAGTGTTGAAAGGAACACTTAAAAACTGCTCTCATTCGTAGAATTTAACATCATCAAAACACTAAATGTAAATATGAGCGGGAGGAAAACGCTAAACTCATCAGTCATTTCACTAAAAAAAAAAAGCTTTTATTTTTTTGATGGAATGTTAATGAAAACCCCAAAGGAAATATCATTGAACATAAAGGTGCATCTTAAAAAAAAAAAAAAAAAAAAAAAGAAGCTGGATCATTTGCTCTAAAGACCTTGTATTATAAAACACATGACGTCTTTCCCTTTTTGAATATGTGTTTAAACTCATGTTTTACTAGGAAAAAATCCTGCCATTCCTGGTTTCAAGCACAAGCCAGGAACTCAGTGTGGAAGGGAACAGCTACATTTCAGTTCTAATGGACTCAGAAATCAAACTGAAAGTGTTTCAGAATTTCTGAGAGCAGCTATTCCCTGCAAAATAATTCCTTAAACTGGAACGTAATTAATAAATGTTCAGCCACACATTATTGAATCGCCATTCCAAAAGAAATAAAGGAGTAAAACATCTTTTGAGTTAGAAAGATGCAAAATATAGATCTGCTAGGTGGTATTCAAGGGTGTAAAAATAATTTCTCTTGGAAGTCTTTTCCTTTTCAATCGATAAAGTGCAAAAGAGAGACTGAATTTTTCATCTCCTTCCCTCATTGCCTGAAATGGTGCTGGAACTGTCTTTTGGCAGAGGTGATGTTGATCCAGACAGAGCTTTCCTGGGAAGGAAGGGAGATGTTCCTGCCCCTGCCTGTCTGCAGCCAGCACCACACATCCACGGAGNATGTCAGGCTTGAGCTGTATCAGCTCTACTTAGAGATGGAGAAATTCTGGTGATTCTCGTGGGTGGGAAGCTTGGAAAAGCCACATCCAGCCCAGCAGAGGTTGGGACACACACAGAAATGGCAGGAAATAAAAAACCTTTTCCACAGACTTAAGGAGAAGACTTAAAATAAGGGAAAATACTTAAAATAATATTATTTGAATGGTGAAGCACTGGAATAGGTGGTCCAGAGAGGTTGTGAATTTATTCCTGGAAATATCCAAGACCAGGGTGGACAGGGTGTGGGGCAACCTGGGATAGTGGAAGAGGGTGGAATTAAATAGTCTTGAAAGTCCCTTCTACCCCAAACCTTTCTGTAATTCTGTGATTCCAAAATTTTGGCATGATGATCAGTGATGGGAGATGCCATCTCATCCCTAATGAACATCAGGGAGTGTGGAACAGCCAGCAGGAAAATCTGGAAAGGGCACTGAGGATGTGCACGAGGAAGGGGCTGCTCCCTCTTTGCCCTACTTCAAACATGAACGTGCTGAGGGTGATTTTGCCCTTCACGCTGAAAGAAGGAAAGGGATGAAATGTTTTGGTTTGAAAAGAAATGTTCCAGCTTCCTGTGCTGCCACAGCAGAGCAAGAGCCTTTTTGGAGTGAAGCAGCAGGGATTCCTGAGGAACTGGTGGGTGGAGGAGGAGCAGGGTTGGGGTGAGGACATCCCCTGCCTTCCCTTCCCTTCTCATCCCATCCCATCCCATCCCATCCCATCCCATCCCATCCCATCCCATCCCATCAACACTCAGACACATCTAATTACACCACCCCTCCTTATATTGACTTTAGAAATTGCTTCCTGTTAATTAAAGATGTTACCTTTGAAAATCTGCCTCGGCCACATTGAAATGCTTCGCTGTTTGTGATGAGCTCTAAATGAATGGGGAAGAAATGTTTGTGTTCCAGGCTTTTATTTGTTTTTTGGCAAAATTCCTTGAATAAATTAGTAGATGATATCATTAGGTGACACTAGGTATATATTAGGATACCCAACAGATAATTTGAGTAAATAGCTAACAAGATAAGTGCACAGGGCTCTGTATCTGCACACATGCAGACACTCTATTTGAACTTAAAATACAATTACTTATCAAACGTCTTCATCAGGGCTTCACCCTGTATCTGAGAGAAATTGCTGCACAAGGCGAGCCCAAACTGCTCTCTGTATTTTGACTTGTACTTTTGACTTTTTCTTCCTCTGGTAACCCCATTACTTTTGTCCCCACTCAGAGCTCTGACCTGTGCTACATGGAAAGTTTTGAGATGAAGTCATTTCTGGTTTGAGTTACTGGAGAGACTTTAATTCATCCAGCTGTGCCTGCTCAACAACAATTCCAGCATTCAGCATTGACAACACACCATCAGCAAGAGAAATCAAACAGAAAAGGCAGGCAGTGTTGAAAGGAACACTTAAAAACTGCTCTCATTCGTAGAATTTAACATCATCAAAACACTAAATGTAAATATGAGCGGGAGGAAAACGCTAAACTCATCAGTCATTTCACTAAAAAAAAAAAGCTTTTATTTTTTTGATGGAATGTTAATGAAAACCCCAAAGGAAATATCATTGAACATAAAGGTGCATCTTAAAAAAAAAAAAAAAAAAAAAAAGAAGCTGGATCATTTGCTCTAAAGACCTTGTATTATAAAACACATGACGTCTTTCCCTTGTTGAATATGTGTTTAAACTCATGTTTTACTAGGAAAAAATCCTGCCATTCCTGGTTTCAAGCACAAGCCAGGAACTCAGTGTGGAAGGGAACAGCTACATTTCAGTTCTAATGGACTCAGAAATCAAACTGAAAGTGTTTCAGAATTTCTGAGAGCAGCTATTCCCTGCAAAATAATTCCTTAAACTGGAACGTAATTAATAAATGTTCAGCCACACATTATTGAATCGCCATTCCAAAAGAAATAAAGGAGTAAAACGTCTTTTGAGTCAGAAAGATGCAAAATATAGATCTGCTAGGTGGTATTCAAGGGTGTAAAAATAATTTCTCTTGGAAGACTTTTCCTTTTCAATCGATAAAGTGCAAAAGAGAGACTGATTTTTTCATCTCCTTCCCTCATTGCCTGAGATGGTGCTGGAACTGTCTTTTGGCAGAGGTGATGTTGATCCAGACAGAGCTTTCCTGGGAAGGAAGGGAGATGTTCCTGCCCCTGCCTGTCTGCAGCCAGCACCACACATCCACGGAGCATTTCCACGTTCAGCTGACACGGAACCAGGTCACTGCTGGAGTTGAATATTCAGATTTTGATGATGCTCTGGCTCAGAAGCACCAGGAGGAAACAGAGGTGGGCACCCCTTGACCCCCCTCACTTGCATTGTGGCCTTTCAGTGCATCCTCTGTACATTTTGGTCTGGCAACAGCCATGGAATTTCACTTTAATGACCTGAGGTATAGATTTGATGGCTGACAGTGGCATCTGGTTTTAATTAAAGTGTGAGACTGGAGCAATGAGTGCACCCCGACACCTCCAGGGGCTTTACACCAGCATTCCCAAGCCAGCAGCAAAGAGAAGCTGGGAGTGATGTGCTGCTGATCTGTAGCAGCTTTCTGGGAAGAACCAGCCTGACCCAACAGCTCTGAGCCCTGTTCCCACTTTTCCTGCTAACGTTGCATCTTGCAGCTCCCGTTGGCACATCTCTGCAGGCCAGGGATGCCCTCTGAGGTGTTAAGCAGGCACGTGCTTCTAAGTGCCTCGTTTTTCACTTCAGATTTGGCATAAATAAATTTCATTTGTTTAACTGCCTTTTAAGTACAGAAGGAGAATTCCAGTGGTTGGACAGGCAAGAAAAAATAGTGATTGAAGATGCAAATCACTTCTTTTCCCTTTAAACAATACCTACTCTGCTGCCTGCATTTCCCCAAAGATACCGCTGCAGCTACACATGGTTGAAGTCTGTTTTACCCTTCTATAAGGCAATGTGACAAATGATTTAGGGGGAAGTAATCTCTAATCAGCAGAACTTCAGACCACACGGCCCAGAATTATTGTCAATTTAATTCCGTCTCCCCGACACAAAACTCTGAAGTGTTTCTTCCCGTTGAAGTTTTGCAGCTGAATAATAAATAAAAGAGGGTGCAGTACAAGTGCTGCATAATGTAATTGTGGGCTCTTTGTTCTTGTCAATCAGCCTGAACACGAGCTGAGTCGTCGTGGATGTCACCATGATCACATCCAGAGCGGATGGCGCCGAGTTTGGGAACCGGCATCTTTGGCGAGGAAGTTCCTTTCATAAAGAGGCGTGAGGAGAAGGTTTCAGGTGCTTTATAAAACTTTGACTTCCCTCCTACTGCCAGGCAAGAAAGCACAATAATGCATGCATGAATTGCCAATAAATCAAAGGCCTGCGCTTTTTTTAATTCCTATTTTGACATGTACATACATAGCATTTTTAAGAGATAGCTCCAAGGTAGCTTCTCAGTCCTTGATCGGATCATGAATTTAATTAATTCAGTGTAGACATGTCATAGATTTAAACCCTTTAGAATTACATTTTTAATACAGATCTAACATTTAATGTCCTTTTTCATTTTTTTTCTCCCCGAGTAAAAAAAAATCCTTTAATACTCTGGTAGCAATTTTTCCCTCTTATTATGAGACTGTGCCTCCTTCCTAATTATGTGGCTGCAAATTATTTACTGTAGTTTTAAATTAAGGAAGGAGACAAGTAATCCAGTGTAAAAAACACTGTTCCAACTTCAAGAAGAAATGAGTGTATATGTTTAATTTCTCTTTAGGCATCCAGCTGTACAGTCACTGTATAATGGAAGGTTTGAGACAAAATGGTCCCCCACCACCTTACCTCCGTGTAATGCAATTTAGCTTCATTAAATTACTGGAGGGCCAGTTACTTAAGCAGAATATTGATTTTCAGTCTGGGCCATGTTTAACATAATTCTGCGTAGGCAACAGCTAATTCTGCATTTGAATCTCGCACCCTAATGGAATTACACGAGGTGGCTGACCATGGGCAAGGCAGGGCTGGGCTGGGGGCTTTAACCCTTCCTCCTCCTCCTTTTCCTCCTCCTTTTCCTCCTCCTCCTCCTCCTGATCACTTCAAACACGGTGACAAATTCCTCGAATTCCTCGTTTCTTCTGCGGAGCTGCCGCCTTTCATCTGGGGATGTGTAGCCCCGAGCTAGGTTTTGGTACTGTAAAATATCCGTGGGGCTATTTTCCTTCAGCAACCTATAGCTTGGTCTGTATGGCACCAGGAACGACGTGGAAGAAGGGATTTCCTCCAGGTCTCAACCCCAAACATCAGCTCCTAAAGCTCACAATTAAAGGATGGGTTTTGCTTTTAATTAAAACCCGGTAAAACGAACCAAGTCTTCGGCAGGAAAGCGTGTTCTTCCCGTCGCTGGCTTGAAGGCTGGTCATTATTTTTATTTATTATTCTGTTTAATGATGAGATACAGTTTACAAGCCATTGAATAATAATAATTTCAAATGGTTTCCTGTGAGTTATAGTTTGTCAGTGTCTTAGAATTTAAATAGTGTGTGGGGAGAAATAGTGGTTATCGCCCACATTAATGGGGGTCTGGGTGGAGGGGGCCTGATGCTGCCTTGGTGGGTTTGAGATTTCCAGTAATGGGGTGGAAGAGGCCCTCTCAGGCTTCAATTTCAAGAATCTCTGCCCACTGGAATCCCCTAAATTAATCAAAATAACAAAACACTGGAAATACCAGGTAGGGCATTGGTTTCATGATGGATTTTAGTTTTTGAATCCCCTAAATTAATCAAAATAACAAAACACTGGAAATACCAGGTAGGGCATTGGTTTCATGATGGATTTTAGTTCTTAAATCCAACAGCTAAACTGTCCTCTTAGTTCTCAGTCCCTGGGGAGTAAAGCAGTTCATCCTTCCACAAGTACAAACACTGTCCCTGCTTGTTTTGGAAATTTTGTGCAGAGGTGGGTTCATAGGACCATTTTCTTTCCCAGAAATGCTGCTACGTAGCAGAGAATTGCTCATTAGCTGGGAAGAGTCTCTGCTCTAAATGAACTTATCCTGGCCACTTTTTTGCATTCAGCTTGTTTTCCACTCAGATCCTCACAAGTAAATTGATTTTTAAAGTTCTTGCTATGTCATTGATGCTGCAAAGGGTTGAGTTCGTGCTTATCTTGAGTGCTGTGCCCCATCCTGTTGAGCCCAGGGAGAAGAGAACAATTTGGGAGCAGCAGCTGGGTTTTGCTCCACCCTGCCCAAGCTTAGGCAGGGACATTTGGGGTGGAAAAGGATCATCAAATCCAACCATTCCCAGCACTGCCAAGGCCACCACTGACCTGTGTCCCCAAGTGCCACATCCACATGGCTTTTAAATCCCTCCAGGCATGGGGACTCCAGCACTGCCCTGGGCAGCTGTGCCAGGACTTTACAACTCTTTCCATGAAGAATTTTTCCTCCTCTCCAATCTAAACCTCCCCTGGTACAAGTAGAGGCCTTTCCTCCTTGTTCTATCCCTTGTTCCTGGGGATTCCCAGGCAGTCTTGTCATGGATCTGGTGGTGGATTCCTGGTTTTGGTGGAGGCCTGGGATTTTGCAGAGCCTGCTGCTGCCATCAGAATGCAAATCACAGCTGGCCAGGGCCATGCTGCTCACATGAATTCCTTGGGACTCGCCTCTCACCTGCTCTTCCCACCTTCCCTTGGAAGTGCAGTGCTGCAGTCAGTGATTACTTCCTTAGTCGCAGGAAAATATGCAATATGCAAACCCAATTTGTCACTGGGAGTCAATAACTGGCACCAGGTGCATTACTTAGCATCCTGTCAGGAATGTGGCGTGTCAGCTGATGGATAACTCCATGCTTTCTCCTGACATTGAGCAACATTGGCTCCCAGTCAGGGCCCGTGGTCCTTTTGCTGCCTGGATCTCTGCATTGCACAGGTGCAGAGGGTCTCGCTCCCTTCCCTGTGTCCTGCTGCTTCCTGTGCTGTCACATTTCTCATCCCAAAACGAGGATGTAGAGGATGAACCCATGGATTAGCCATGACAAAAGGGACAGGGCAGGACACACCCGTGAAAGACCAAACTTCAATTCTTTGTCTCTTCAGCTTTTCCCTTGTTTTCCACCAATTTTAACCCACGGATCCCACGGCAAGGAGCTCCATTGGTGCCAGAGAAGCTCCTTCCATGGGGAGGTGTTCACCACTCTGCACAAGGTAGCAGGATCTGGCCACACATAATTAATACAAATATGTGCATAATTTAAAGCTGCCCCAGGAAAACCTTAAATTACATGATAACCATGCAGACACTGGCCTAGGAAGGAAAACATAGGGAGTCTCTATTAGTGAAATTAATTATATGTAAGATTGTCTTCAATAACCATGTGGGAATGATTAAGTAATCAGTCAAATAAAAGATTTAATAACAAATTCCCTATCAATTATCCATGAACACCCAGTAAAAATTAAGTAAAAATCATTGTCGAAGCATTAATTTTAACATTAACAGTGCTGAAAATATTGTAACGTAATTAAGTGTAATTTCTTGTAGCAAAACACACTCGTAACAGCAAAATAAACAATCCAAGGAATTGTATTTCCTGAGGAAAGCCAGCAGCTGGAGATGGGTGGTGGCACAGGGAGGTTTGGATGAGGGCAGCTCAGATGAGAGCCAGCAGAATGTGGGAAAGGGGGTTGTGGTGGCCATGCTCAGTGTGAAGGTCACAACTGTCCCCATCCTGCTGTCCAGGCACTAAAAGGTAAAGAAAACAAAATTCCAGCTCTGCCAAAACCAAGGATGAAGTAACCTGGAGGTCTGGAATAAAGTAGGCTGCACCTAGAACCTATTCAAACACAAATGCTGCGTTGGATGTCTCCAACCTGGCCTTTTCTGCAGGATTTTTTTGGTCTATCTGCACCTTTTTTGTCCTTTTTGGCAATTACTCCTTTTATTTTCAGGCTGATAAATTCATTTTATCACTACTACCCCCCACTGTGCCACTAAGGATGGGTCAGCTCATTTATCACAGCCTTCCAAGAGCTGGGTGCCTATTTCAGGTTTCACACCCAAGATATTTCTGTGGCTGATGGCGGGAAGGGGATATTTTAACCACTTCTTTAAAGATGAAATTAATTGTCCTGTGGAAGTATCTACTTCTCCTTACGTTTTAGATGACTGACTTTCACTAGAAATCGAAATTTTTGACGTTGAGTGAAGGTCAAGGTGAAAAGAAGCATCTGATAGAGTGGTCCGGAGCTCAGTGAAGTCGATGAGAACATTTCTATTAACTCGAGTAGGTTTTAAACACGCTCAAGCTGCAATTTCCGAAAGGTGAAATGCTCTGGCTGTACTAAAGGCAGAGCAATTGTGGCATGCATTAACAATCCATCTGGCCCAAAACCTGCCTGATGGCTGGGATGAGTCCCTGGCAGTGCCCAAGACCAGGTGGGACACTGGAGCTTGGAGCAACCTGGGACAGTGGAAAGTGTCCCTGCCCATGGCAGGGGGTGGCAATAGGTGAATTTAAGTCCTTTTCAACCTAAACCATTCCATGATTCCACGGATATAAGGAAGGGGAGGCTTTCTTTGTCTGTTTTCCCATCTCCAAAAATCTGCATCTCTGGGACCTCCCCAGCCAGAGGCTGTGTTGAACAGGCTGTGAAGGACCATTTACACTGCAAAAAGTGTCCAAAAGCAAGGAAAACAACCCAGGCCAGCCAGAGTGTTTTGTTTGGCTGACATTGCATCTGGTTTTCCCCCCATAGAAACATTAAAATAGTGGGATTTGATCTAAGCATTCCTATGCAGCTAAGAAGAAGCAACTTTCTGGGAGGTCCTTTGCAATAAGACCCCATCAAACCAGCTCGTAGATGCTGTGAGGGTTAGATTTTATTCCTAGATAACCAGGGAATCTGTAGAAACAATTGGGAGTGAAAGATTTGACTTTTCAAATGAGAAAATAAATTGCTTTTAAAAAATGTGCTTACTAGGGACAAAGAAAGAAAATAATAATAAAATAAAAATCCCTTTTTTTTTCAGATGTGAGCAATCTTGCAATAATTCTGCAATAGTTCTTTCTGTATTTCTCACAAACCCACAGTTTTCTTTGGATATAGGATACAGCTGGGTGAAGAAAGGGCACATGATGAATATATTTTTGTGTTGTCACCACAATGTTTGCTCCCACATCAGGGTTCTCCACACTCCACAGTTTTTCCAAAACCAGACTGAAAACTCCGTCCATTCCTCTCACAGCAAATGCTAATTGGAAAGGAATTGACATCTACTTGGACTTGCAAAATGTTATTTATCTGCAATGTTCTACAGGCAGCAGCTCACATGGTAATTGTGCTTCTGAGCAATAGTTAATTAGTCCAAATTCTGGAGTTATATTCGTGTTCCACTGAGTTGCTTGGAGGACTTGAATCTAGAAAGGGCTGGAATATTTTCAGTGAGGATTTCTCGTGAAAATAATGGGGGGTTTCTTTTTCTTTTTATCAAAATCTGAGAAATAACCTGCCAAACCAATCATTCCCTCCCAGGAGCCTTGCAGAAGGCCTGGATGTTAATTGCATTTAACCTAGAACAGCAGAGCAGGTTTTTTTTTTTTTTTCTTTATACAATAACTAATATGTAAACTACTGTTGCACTTTGAAATTACTTTCACTTAAATGCTATTATTGGAGCTCCGCAGTGGAAGATATCCAGGGTCCATTTCATTAAAAAAGACTAATTACACTGGAAGTGTGCAACGTACCCGCCAATCTTCCTGGAATGGCTGGAAAATGAGCATTCCAGAGATACAGCACACTTATTTGTCCTGGCATCCCTGGGAAAGGCTTCTGTGAGCATGCAGGGGAGGCCAGAAATGAAATTCTGATTGGTAATGAAGGGGCACTTCTTTTTTTTTTCCCCCCCATAATTGCAGGAATTTACATGGATTGGCTGACAGCTAAGGCAGTGGAAATATCTCCCTTATAATTTCCATTGATTAAAAAAAACAAAACAACAAGGGAGAAAAGGCAGCTCTGCCACACCAGACCAGAACACTCTGTGACACACTAATATTCCTTTTATTTATTTGTACAGACAACCTGGAAACTCCATAAATTTTCCAGGGGAGCGTCACAATAAAAATACACCTTGTGGAACAAAAATATAAACTGGCAAGCTGATCACAGGGCAGATTGGAGGATAACAACAACTGTGTGATATTCTTGTAGGACACTGCCACACCACTCTGCCTTGGGAAACCAGTCTGGGAAACCCAGAATCCATCAGCAGCGGTGCCTGGGAGGCATCACTGGGGAGCATAAAGGGTTTTAATGGGTTTTGCTGGTCCATCCTCAGAATCTCCTATTTTTGGGCTCTGATTTGGTGATTTTGGAGCTTTCTGGAGAGTGAGGAGCACTGGGAACAGGCTGTGTCGTATCCCTTGGGAAATGGTGATGGCCGAGCTGGGGTAGGTGTGCCTTTGGTGGTCACCAGGCAGTTTTTGCCTGAAATCCCACCCTTTCTGGGGGAGCTGCTCTGCTCACAGCAATTGCTCACAGTTATTTGGAAATAATTTGTTTAATTAGTGATGGGGTGAGCCAGTCCTTACCAACACTGAAATACTTGGGATTGGAGCTCTGGAATGGTGGGGAAATGCACCAATCGCACTAAAATTCATGAATTTATTTCAGTTAACTAGATTTTAATGTTTTGGGGGTTTTTTGCTACTTTGACTGTTCTGCTCATGTCACTGCTGGAGCAGGATAAGGATGGTTTGTAACATCCCTAGAAGTTTTTAAGTGGTGTTGGACTTTGTGTCAGCCCTGTCATAAATTCTCCTGCCAGCTGCTGGGTCCTTGGCAAGGGTTTTGTCCTTGGAAGTTTCAAATCTTGCATGGCAGTTGCAGTACCCACAGCAAACACACCCTCACAGGTTTGGGAAATATTCCTTGCTTCCATGCACACGTGTTACATTTTTGTCTGCCAAGGAATCCAAAAATTCCAGAACAGGTCAGGTTGGAAGGGACCACAGGAGGTCATCTGCTCCAGAAATATAATTATGGGAATCACTGCTCCCCTGGTTCCTGGGGAAAGTTTTCCAGGGGTTTTGCACCACTAAAGGCAATTTCCCTCTTTGTGTGGGAAGGGATGGAGTCTGTGGTGGGGTTGGACCTTTCTCAACCTGGGGAAAGAAGAAAAGCAAGGCTGAGGGTGCCAGAACTGGGAAGTCCAGGCCCAAGGTGTGCCAGGGTTTGAAACCTCGAGCCTGGCTTGCTGTGCCACCCTCTCCCTGCCAGGAGTCATGGTGGGAGTGAGAATAATGCTCAGTTCTTCTGTCTCACACATTTCTGCATCCGTGAATTTGACATCAGAGCAATTCCAGTTCTTTGTTCCCCCCGTTGGGAGAGTGAAAAATAAACACTTAGCACAAGGAGCAAACCCATGGACAAACAGAGGTTCTGGTCCTCGAGTTAGGGCCATTAAAACACTGCACAAACACTTGTGACACTCTGGTTTGTATTTCATTAGTGAAGTGTTCCTGCCAAAAATGTGAGACCTTTAGAACTTGCAGTAAAAGTACAGCTGACCTTGAGCTGTACCAAAATAATTCCTGATTCCCTAATCTGTCCTGTCTAAACAGTTTTATTTTACCCTGAATGTACAAAATCAGCGACTTTTGTGGTGGGATTGTGCCTTGCAGGAGCCCATGGCCATGCTGGATGGGGAGGAGGACAGGAAAATGGGATAGAGGTGAGAAATGTTCAGTGTGGAGTGATGGGGTTTGGGTTTGGCTCTGAGATGGGAGATGGGAGGAGTTCTTGTTGTCATGGGTGTCCTTCAGGCACCATGAAAGAGGAAACAAAAATTCAAACTAGAAATTAAAAATTGAAAATAAAAAAATTGATTTTTTAATAGAAAAAAATTCTAGTCGTTATCTCCTGGTGCTTCTATAGAAAGTAACAGACTAAAATCTACTTGCAACAGGAAATAAATTTGCTGCAAGAAGAGGCACTGGGGTGGGAGGATTTTTAATTGTTCTGTAAGACCAGGATATAGAAGAGTCCATGTCCTCCACGCTGCTGAAATAATAATAATAATAATAATAATAATAATAATAATAATAATAATAATGGGATTTGCTGGTCTAAATTCAGAAAAATATATGATTTTTAACTCTTCCAGCCTTCCTCTTGACAAGGTAGATAAAACAACAATTCCTGTTTCATTGCCTGGGCAAAACTTGTCACCCTGACAAGTAAAGATATAGAAAATATTTTATTAGGAGACCCTATTCTGTGGAATCCCTGTCAATTGTTTGAACAACTCCTCAGTGTATTCTGCACACTCTCAGCTCCATCTAAATAATCTGAATGCCCTAATCCATTGATTTGTGCATTATGCTCATAAAGACATTACGTCTGAACTTGATATGAAATAAAAGGCTCTGGACAGTCAATACTCTTCAAGCAAGCACTTCAAAGATTTTATAGGAGGGTCGCTGACCTATACACTGAGCTTGGCCCTCAGCTGTCCAGGGAGAGCCCTCTCCAGCCTGGGGCTCTGAACCTGCCCTCTCCCTCCTCCCCAAAGCACCACACAAAGCAATAACTTATTACGAGCCCGTGTTTCCAATTGTGCATACAAGGAAAAACATCCAAACAACGCAGCTGAAGAGAATCCCCCTCAGAGATGAGATTCTGTTTTATTGTTTCTCTTACCAGGTGTACAGAGCTCAGCGTTTGGAGTGATTGCTCTCCATGTACAGATTTAGCAAGCTGGGCTTTGACCAGCTCATGTCAGCTGAGTGAGAAGCCCCTTCTGGTCCACATTTCTCAGGAATTCAGCTCAGAAATGGATATAGATTTTATGTATTTATGTTTATAGTGAAAAACAACTCACTTGTTGGCCTTTTGGAGCCATTCCCATGTTTGCTTTAAAACTCCAGTGCTTTGGGGGGTTATTTTTGAACCTAAACCTCTCCTCACCGAGTGTCACCCTGGGCTTGGTTGGGAGCATCTCTGACCTTGTGCTCTCCTAAAATCCTCTGGGGGGAGATTCTGCCACTGGCTGTGGCACCAGCTTTGAGGGGGCTGAAACAGAGGTCCAAATTCTTCAGTTCAAGGCTCTTTTGTAAAAAAAAAAAAAAAACAAATTGTGTTATTGTAATTTGTCAGACTGATAGATTGAAAGGTGAAATCAACTCTGGAATCACCAAAAATGTGCATCAAAAAGATGTGAGGCCAAAACGTTCTGTGTGTCCAAGCACACCCCTGCTCTGCAAGCCCAGTGAGACATTTGTACACGGCCAAAATTTAGGGGCACTGCTGAGACAAAGGAGTTTATTTGTAACCAGAATTCCCTTCCTGGGGACGGTGATTCATGGGCATTTCCAAAAGCAGAAGGACCGGGTGCCATTATTTAAAAGGCTGGGTTGCTCGGAGTTATTTATAAATACCAATACAACAGAAACAGTTTCTAACTTGAGGCAGAAAGCTCCAATCCATCATGGAATTCATGGAAAGGACGGCTCGGCAGGAAGCGGCGGCTGAGGGACAGAATCTTGATGCAGAATCCAATCCACACAGAACAAGTAGCTCTGTCCTCCTCAGAAATCAAACTGTAAAATGTAAAACAAGTAGAAATAAAGACCAAATCATCCCAAACCCCTTTTCTTTTTTTTTTTTNCTGGTGCTTCTATAGAAAGTAACAGACTAAAATCTACTTGCAACAGGAAATAAATTTGCTGCAAGAAGAGGCACTGGGGTGGGAGGATTTTTAATTGTTCTGTAAGACCAGGATATAGAAGAGTCCATGTCCTCCACGCTGCTGAAATAATAATAATAATAATAATAATAATAATAATAATAATAATGGGATTTGCTGGTCTAAATTCAGAAAAATATATGATTTTTAACTCTTCCAGCCTTCCTCTTGACAAGGTAGATAAAACAACAATTCCTGTTTCATTGCCTGGGCAAAACTTGTCACCCTGACAAGTAAAGATATAGAAAATATTTTATTAGGAGACCCTATTCTGTGGAATCCCTGTCAATTGTTTGAACAACTCCTCAGTGTATTCTGCACACTCTCAGCTCCATCTAAATAATCTGAATGCCCTAATCCATTGATTTGTGCATTATGCTCATAAAGACATTACGTCTGAACTTGATATGAAATAAAAGGCTCTGGACAGTCAATACTCTTCAAGCAAGCACTTCAAAGATTTTATAGGAGGGTCNNNNATTCTTAATTCAAGGGTTTTTTTAAAAAAAAAAAAAAAAAATAAATCACTTTGTGGAATTTTGATAGGTCAGACTGATAGATTGAAAGGTGAAATCAACTCTGGAATCACCAAAAATGTGCATCAAAAAGATGTGAGGCCAAAACGTTCTGCGTGTCCAAGCACACCCCTGCTCTGCAAGCCCAGTGAGACATTTGTACACGGCCAAAATTTAGGGGCACTGCTGAGACAAAGGAGTTTATTTGTAACCAGAATTCCCTTCCTGGGGACGGTGATTCATGGGCATTTCCAAAAGCAGAAGGACCCGGTGCCATTATTTAAAAGGCTGGGCTGCTCGGAGTTATTTATAAATACCAATACAACAGAAACAGTTTCTAACTTGAGGCAGAAAGCTCCAATCCATCATGGAATTCATGGAAAGGACGGCTCGGCAGGAAGCGGCGGCTGAGGGACAGAATCTTGATGCAGAATCCAATCCACACAGAACAAGTAGCTCTGTCCTCCTCAGAAATCAAACTGTAAAATGTAAAACAAGTAGAAATAAAGACCAAATCATCCCAAACCCCTTTTCTTTTTTTTTTTTCTGATCAAACCATGCAAAAAAACCTCCTAAAACTCACAATGGAGCAACTTCCATTTTAGATCAGTTTCTCCTCCTCTCGCATGGTCTATTTATTTTTATTGGTTTGTTTCTCATTAAATCCTTCAATTACTCTGCAGTGTAAAATGGTGAAATTATTGGCATGTGCCACTTTCATCATGTATTTGAGTTTGCTTATTACACTTGCAGAAAATGCTTGAATGGTATTAGGCTCTGCTGTGGATTGAGACAGAGTTAATAAATATTATTTGGTGTTTTTTCCCTGAGAAGCACTGCTTTTCTTGATTGTTTTTTACAGTTGGATTGGGAATATTGATTTATTCACCACTGTTACAATAATTGTATACAAGGAACAAAAAATGCAGAGGTAACATTTCATCAGCTCAAACAGATTAATTAGTTGTAGTAGATTAGGCACAGTGTTACACAGAAAGATTTGCATTTAGAGGAAGAAAAAAGTTCTTTTTTTAATCTTAAAAAAGGCAAGAGAATTTAATAGAGATGTGATACACTGAGCTGCTTGGCTTATTATTCAATCAGTGCTTCCAAATGAGTATTAAAGGGCAACTTTAAATATTAACTCTTCTTTCTAAAATAAAAATAATGTGGAATTGTTGAATGCAGAGTGTGGGGTTAGCCCTGCTCACCACACTTTTAAAAGAAAAGTTAACTTGATTTTGCACATTAAATTTAGAATTCTGTAGAAATTGTAAGTCAAGACACAACAGGAGTAGAGACATTTAAAAATCAAAATTTCCTCTCTGGTATTCTGGCTGCGTGGAAGGGAAAATGTTGTTTATATTTTTCTCTTTATGCCCAGAATTAAGGTGAGCTCCAATGCAGAAGGTAAATACTACTGTCTTTTGTGTGAGGTTGGCTTGGCTGTGCCACTGAAAATTATTCATTAAAGGTTATGAGGCATTAACAAGAGTTTAAAAAGTGTCCTGGTTGTTCCCTATTTGACCCCTTTCTGCAGGGAATTGAAATTTCCCACTGCTCTGGACCACTGACACCACGAGGGTAATTAAGCAATTTCCCTCAAGGTTTCAAGTTTGAACATCTCTCAGTATTGAAACAGAGACGAGAAACATTTTTTATCACTCTCCCCTTCTATGGAAATCTACAGAGAGCGGCACACCGGGCCCTGCCTGACATGCTGATTTTCCTTTTAAACCATCTGTTAAATCATCCTGCCTTGCAACATATCAGACGTTATAAATGCCCCTAATTTTTCAAAGCAGTGCACAAGGATTCAGCTGCTTGGCTTTCAGGGGATGCCGTGCCATCCCACCCCAGCCATTGAGAGACATTAAACATCCTGAGCCGCTCCCACAGCTCGGAAAACGCCGCTTTTTTGTCAGCCTGGCAGGGCACAGCATCTTTCAATCTGCCTTAAAGGGCCACTGGAGGGATGCTCCAGTGGTGCAGGATCCTGGAGCGGCACAGAGCTGTCACAGTGCCCACCGTGTCCCCTCCTGGTCCCTCCTCACAGCTCCAGTGCCCACCCGGCCTGTGGATAACCTTGTCCCGCTGTCCAGCTGTGATCCCAGCTGAGCAGCAGCTCTTGGGCCCAGCACAGGGAATTCCAAGTATTTGGGAGCACCCCGGAGTTTGTTCATCCTGAATTCCAAGTCTTTTGGGAGCACCCTGGAGTTTGTTCATCCCAAATTCCAAGTCCTTTGGGAGCACCCTGGAGTTTGTTCATCCTGAATTCCAAGTATTTGGGAACACCCCAGAGCTTGTTCATCCTGAATTCCAAGTCCTTTGGGAGCACCCTGGAGTTTGCTCATCCCGGTGCAGGAGGAGAACCAAAATCTGCTCAATTGTGCTTGCAGCAGTGCCTGGGGGGGCGGATGAGGCCCCTGGGATGGAGCTGGGCTGGGGAAGGGTTGTCCCCAGGGCTGGGTGCCTTTCCCAGGGACTGTGCAGAAGTTATGGTGTGGAATGGTGCGGGGAGGATGCTCAGGGCACCCCGTGTCCCCAGACACCAGGAACAGGAGCACAATCCAAGCCCTTCCGACTCCAGACCATTTATCCTAATTCTCCTCCTGGTGCTTTGGGTCTTTTTTCCAATAAATTTATCTGCCATGTGAATTACAATTTGCTGATTTACCACTGTCTGGGAAGAAGGGGAGAGCTGGCCCTGGATCCATCCTCCCCCAAGCCTGGATGTGGTGGGAAGCAGGTGGGATCTGCCCATGGATCTGCCCTTCCCAGCCTCCCGGTGCTGCTCCCTAATGCAGCTCTGCTGCTTAATCTTGAGAAGTGGTACAGCCTATGATCACAAATTAAAGGCCTTGTCAATACAGGGAGACATTAAAAAAAGAAAAAAAAGGTTAAGGAAGGTTAGACTTGAGCCATAAAACCTCTGGCAGCACTCCCCTCTGCACTGCATTTCTGAAGGGAAACGTGGAACATCATTATGAAACCACACGTGCTGATTTCTTTGCAAAACACCCTCAAGGATCCCGACGATGAATTGATAACATGATTCCAATGAAGTCCAGCTCAGAAAAAGATCAAATCCGTTGTTTGTGAGGCTGCTCGGGCTGCCCTGGGCATTGGTGAGGCACTGGGAGGCTTTGGCAGGCTCTGACATGAGAAAGGAAAATCTCCTTGATGCCGAGCTGCAGCGAGGGATGCTGTGCTCTGCAAGAGCAGAAACCAGGGCACGGGAGGAGTTTGAAAGGCTCCAGTCACTTCACATAGGAGGGCAGGGAGGGATGGGATATTGGGAATTAGGAATTGTTCCTGGCAGGGTGGGCAGGCCCTGGCACAGGTGCCCAGAGCAGCTGGGGCTGCCCCTGGATCCCTGGCAGTGCCCAAGGCCAGGCTGGACACTGGGGCTGGGAGCAGCTGGGACAGGGGAAGGTGTCCCTGCCATGGCAGGGTGGCACTGAGTGGGATTTACAGTCCCTCCCAACCCAAACCATTCCGGAATTCAGTGAACACACTGGGTGTTCCCAGGGATGAATTTTATTATTTATCAGAGTTTGAACTGACCTGATTTTGTCCCTAATTTGCAGCCACAGACCCTGGGCATGAGCTCCTTGGTGTTTCTGAACAGGGCAAGGAGATATTTTGGGGAATTCTGCAGCAGAGCACCCACTCCTCCTCCTCCATGTGATGGATTTAGAAACTTTTGACAAAATTTTACTCCATCCTGCTGTATTTAACCTTCAAATGTGTCTTTCTGGCAGATGAGGAACAAAATATTCCAGCTGCTATGAAAGATAATCATTAAGGTGATCTAACTCCAAAGATCAATAATATCTCTCCAGGACTCTTCAAGGGTTTCTGTGATATCTTCTCTCTCATTAAAAATCATATTATAAGATGTTCAGGTAAAGGGGGATTTGATAATTTCTCCAACATTATGGAAAAAGTTTTATGAAACATTTGCTCATCTGAACAATACTTGGATGAAATAACTTAATAAAAATGAACAGGTTAATATGTGTTTATTTTACTTAGGCAGTTTCTGAGAATATAATGAATTATACTATAATTATAGAATTCACTAATTCTACTATATCACTAATTATATTATAATTATATTATAATACTGATTATAGTAACTTAGGAATTACTTTCCTTTTAAAGATACACATTACAGGAGACAGATCCACTCACTTAAGGAAAAAATATTCATAGTTTAACATAAATATTCAATTAAATTTGCA
>VWZV01008847.1:29544-49544 GCA_013397155.1 Irena cyanogastra
TATTATAATTATATTATAATACTGATTATAGTAACTTAGGAATTACTTTCCTTTTAAAGATACACATTACAGGAGACAGATCCACTCACTTAAGGAAAAAATATTCATAGTTTAACATAAATATTCAATTAAATTTGCATTTTAATTAATTTACTTGACCAAAACAGCAACAAACTGGAGTTGGGAAGGAGCATCCATCGTGGCCATTCCCTACCTGGGCCACACTGGGCTCGTTTGGAAACAGAGCTGGGATGGGATGGGATGGGATGGGATGGGATGGGATGGGATGGGATGGGGATAGGATGGAATGGGATGGGGATGGGATGGGATGGGGATGGGATGGGGATGGGATGGGATGGATGGGGATGGGATGGGGATGGGATGGGATGGGATGGGGATGGGGATGAACACTTTTCCTGCTATGCAGCAATTCTTTCAGGGAATCCCAGGATGATTTGGGTCGGAAGGGACCTCAAATCCCACCCAGTGCCACCCCTGCCACGGCAGGGACACCTTCCCCTGTCCCAGGCTGCTCCAAGCCCCAATGTCCAGCCTGGCCTTGGGCACTGCCAGAGATCCAGGGGCAGCCCCAGCTGCTCTGGAATTCTTGCACTCCAATATAAATTTTTTCCAGGTGTCTTGCCCTTTGCCTTCTCAGGTCAGCTTGGCCGAGCCAAGAGTTTGATTTTTGATTAAAATAAATAAATATACATTAAAGAAAGCAATGAGGAAAGATAGAGGTGCCCAAAGAGAATAGGGAGAGCCAAATCCTGCAGCCTTGCACTTAGAAAACCTCTGCCACAACAATTTCTACTCTTAGTTTAGCCTGATAGCTCTATTTGGCCACTGCTGAAAAACAGTTAAAATATAAATATTATGAAGAGAAAGGAGTCTATGGCTCTGAAATCCTCAGTGAGCAGATTTGCTGTAGAAATCAATGACATTTTTACCTAATCACTTTTCAAACAAAGCTGCGTTTTTGATTAAATCCCGTGCACGGCCACACGGCTCTCACTGCTTTCCAAGCTAATCAAGTGTTACACTTCAGACAGAGGAAAATATTGTATTTCATTTCTGCACCTCCTTTGTCCATGACAAGGCTATAAAATTTCTGCTTTTTCAGCCTTACAACTCTTGCAGCTTTTGGGTCTTTTTGCACCTGTGAAGGTGTTTACTCAGCTATGAACACAATTATGACATGCAATAACAGTTGCCTTTCAAACAAGCATCTGGAAAACCAGGGGTAGTGTAGATTCAGACAGTGGCAGAATTTGGGAAGACTGTCAATGATAAGAACTCTTTCCCTGAGCAAGAAATCACACAGTGAAAAAAAAAAAAAAAAAAAAAAAAAAAAAAAAAAAAAAAAGGAAGACAAGCTGTTTAACACCAAGGATTTTAAAGACATTTAAATAAAAACCCAAAATTTGCATGAAAATACACTTTATTCTAATTTATTAACACTGTTTCCTCCTAGTAAATCACACAGTGACTGATATTCCTATAAAAACTTTATTTATAACAGAACTGCACCTGTACCAGATTAACCTGTTCATCCTCCTGTTCCATCGAAACCAAAATTCACCAAGGAGCAGGGCTTGCATCAAGATCCCAAAATATTGAGGGAACCCACCCCACGGAATTTGGGTAGTTTTAGCTTATCTCAGGTACTTAAGTGTCCCCAGTGTTTGGGAGCACATTCCTGGCCATTCACTGGGTCTTTCATCCCACAGAAACCTTTTCCTGGAGAGCAGCAGGGACAGGACCAATGTCCCACCACGAGGAGCAACAGGAACAAGGTCTGGTCACTCCTCCAGGAACCTCCTGGGATCTCCCATGGGAAAATCTGACCCTCCAGACCTCCTCCCTGCATCAAACAGGGTGTCACCTCTGCCCAAGCAGTCACCCCGCACCTCTCCCACTTTTTTCTGGTTGGAAAAAAGGAAAAAAAAAATGCTAATATTGCTGCCATGAGACAGTTGTCTGTGTAATATCACAGTAAATAGCCATAATGTTCTGCAGATTTGTTGCTGCAGCTGTTGTTTCACGTTTGGAGATTGGATAAAAGGAGGAAAAGGAGAGGTGGGAGCAAAACCTGCACATTGGGAGGTGAATGCTTCAAAAAAGAGCCAGAGATGCCCTTCAAACCCACCCCTGCTCCTGGCGCTGTACAGACAGAGATTTAGGGAAATAGCTTGTCTGCCCATGTCAAGAGCAGCAGGAATTTGTCTCCAATTTCTGTCCCTGCTGTGGGGCTGATGGGACACAGTTGCTGCTCCCAAGGACAGGTAAAAATCACAAACATCAGGAACTGAGCGGATTTTCCCCTGTCCTGAACATCCAGGGCTGGGCTGGACCCTGAGCCAACAGCTCACAGGGTGAGACACCCCCGGGCAGGTGAGGGAGAACTGAATTCCCTCCAAGTGCTCAGGAAAAATAGGGGAAGATGTGAAATTTCCGAGGAATTAAAAGGAGAAGAGGAAGAGACATTGGCTCGCAAAGCAACCGTGAAGAGGATTTAAAAATCCAGGCAGGAGTTTTGCCCAGCTGTGTGAGATAAAACTGTAAGTTCAGCAGAACAGAGCAAAGCTGATCTGGAATAGTTTTAAATGTCTTTTCCCTCATAACTAGATTATTCAGTACAATGTCATTTGCTGCCACTGACATTTTCTTTAAAGTCATAAAGGCCTACATAGTAATAAAAGGGCTCAGAATAAAATTAGGAATATCATGTATAAATTATCTTTAACCTTAGCTTCATTTGGACTGTGACTTTTTAGACCTGATCAATTTTCATGAAACTATCCACATAAAACTGTGAAAAAATATTTGATCCTTGGCTCTCATAAAGCTCCTGTAACAAGCCTGGTACTTTTTTGATGCTTAATAGTGATGTTGGTGTCTGTCTCTGTGGGCAATTCTATAAAACCAGGGATAATGTCTGAGGTTTAATGCGATTTCTTGGAGCATTGTTATGGAAAACATCTACCCAGCTACATGCATTTTGTGTTATTTGTACATAGCACACGTTTACCCAGTTGCTGTTTATTTTCAGAAAGGGAACAGACAACTTTTGGTGGGTTTTTATCCCCTCTCCCCTTACAAAGAACTAGTTGTTGTGAGATTTTTAAGGCAAATTTTTCAGCACGGCCCCTCTAATAATGTTGAAATTGTGGAAGTGTCCTTGTGTGCCCTGTCAGTGGGAAGGATATTGAATCAGGCAGCATCTGATATTTTACCCAAGAAGTTTCATACTCATATCAAACACCTATTAAACCATTCACTAAATGACATTGTGCACTCCAGAGGAACCTGGAGAAGAGGTAGAGGCAGCTTTGAACAATGTTTGCCCTCTCCTTGATGGCGAGTTATTTGCCAAAATATCCTGGCAGCCAAAACCAGTGGCAGTGGCTGAGAGGGTTAACCGTGACCCAAGGAAACAATAAAACCCACATTTCAGTTCAAGCATGTATTTAAATTAGAAACAAAGGGAAAAGTGCCCAGTGGCTCCTGGGTGCCCTGGTGCCTGCAGGTGGGATGTTCCAGGGGAAAACAGCCAGGTCCTGATGGCTTTGACCTCCAGTGAGCTGTGAAGGGCTTTAAGGGACATAAAAGGGTGGCACACGCTGGAGGAGGGGCTGGCCATGGTTGGCTGCTCACCCGTGCCCAGGTGAGCCCTTGCTGTGGGGGAGGCTCTGGGTGCCTGCAGGCACAGGGGGAACATCAGGACTCCCTCGCCTGGCTGGGATGAAAAGCTGCTGGGTTGGCATCCACCCCAAAATTCCTAAAACTCCATGGACCTTCCACCCAGGATGGGCACAGATCTGAACAAACACAGGTTTACTCCTGAGGGAATTAAAGCTGCTTTCAACTTTGTGTCTGAGAGTGTGGGTGGGTGAAAATACTCTGTTCAAGGAAAGTTCTGCACTGGTGTCCTCCTCATCCTAGTGCTTTCTGCTCTCTGCTTGTCACTTTAACACTGCTGGCTGTGTTTTGTTCTGTTCTGAAATTAGAGTTAATCAAGAGCTGGATTGTGAGGTGTCCAGGTTAACCTTTCCTCACATGTGTCATATTTTATGTACTAATAGAAATTCCTGTGAGTGGTGTATTTGGAGAGCCTGACAGCAGGATAAAAGCCAAGTGCTCAGCACTGCTGTTTGTTTCCTGGAAAGGGGATTTCTGAGACAGAGGGGGAATGGCATAGAGAGGAAATTAATTTCATCTATTTCAAGGTAGCAAGAGGCAATCACATGTGGTTTTTAAATCTCTTGGAGGTCATACTTCACCACATATTCCTGTTCAGGGGCAGGCACAGTGCTGTGGCTGATTTTGGCTGAGGGACTGATTTTGGCTGAAGCCACTGCCCTCTGACACCAGCTCCTGTGTGGTCACAGGCAAAGCCTTTGGTCCTGCCTGGATTCCACCTGGGATGTGGGAGCAGCACAGCTGGGCACAGCTGGGCTCATTAATGATGGCAAAATGCTCTGGTATTGTCACAGAAATCCTGACTGGTTTGGGCTGGAAGGGACCCTAAATCCCACCCAGTGCCACCCCTGCCATGGCAGGGACACCTTCCCCTGTCCCAGCTGCTCCCAGCCCCAATGTCCAGCCTGGCCTTGGGCACTGCCAGGGATCCAGGGGCAGCCCCAGCTGCCCATGTGAGGCCTGCCCACCCTCACAGGGAGGAATTCCTTCCCAATATCTCACCTAAACCTACCAATTTTCACTTTGAAGCTATGTCCCCTTGTCCTGTCACCTCATTCCTTGTCAATTGTCCCTCTGCATCTTTCCTGTTTACTCCTTCAGGCCCTGTAAGGCCACACTGAGATCACCCCAGAGCCTTCCCTTCCCCAGGTGACATTCCCAGCTCTGCCAGCCTTTCCTCCCAGCAGAGCTGCTCCATCCTCTGCTCATCCTGGTGCCTGCTCTGGACTCTCCACAGCCCCACACCTCCCTGGGGTGAAGGCAGGCTCCTCTCTGTGTGTGAAATCCTCTGCTCCTCACCAGCCCTCGGACAGCTCAACGTTTCTGTAATGGGCAGAAAATGAGTTTTTCTGCCCACTGCTAATTAGCAAAGAGCAAAGCAGCTCCACAACAACTGCTCTGCCTTGCCGTGGGCTGGAGCCAGCTCATCCCATCCTCTCTGGTGAACCAGGAGGTTTCCCTGCTAGTCTGAGCCCCCTAAATCACTGCTGTATTTCATGGCAGCCCTTGAGCACGAGATGGAGTGGGTGAACATATGTTTACATTGCTGATAGCTTTGAACTATAAGTTCTGCTGCATATTAATGGTGTATTTATGCATGGTAATTTAGTGTGCACGAGTCATTTATCTAATAAAATGTTAATTACTAGTTACTAGGTGTATTTATTTACAAATTGCCTGGGAACTTACAATGGAAATTTCATCCTCTGGTCTTTTTTCAAGGGGAGGTTCTCCACCTCTTCTTAATGCAATCTTTTCCATGAAAAGTAGAATTTCTTGATGCTGGATGTTCTCTGTTGTACACTGAGCCGTGATCCAGCAGCTCTGCATCCCAAAACACAATGTGAGTAACTCCAAAGGATCAAAATCTTCCCACAGGATCCGATCATTCAAAACAGGCTCAGGAATCTGATCTGAAACAAAAGAGGGAATCTGAAATGTGGAGTTCACAGTCTCTAATTGATTTTTTTTCATTCTGTGATAATGGGAATTAGACACCCATCTCCCCAAAGGGCTTTATGGGATCTATTGTGGGTTTATGGCACTGGGGGGTCAGGATCAAGAGCCCAGACCCCAAGGCCTGCACGCCCTGTGTTTAATGGGAATCCTGCTCGGGGAGGGCATTCCTGGGACAGAGATCTGGGGAGAGGCAGGAGGTGTGAGAGGGGAGGAGTGAGGGAGCTGTGGATCTGCAGCTCTCTGTCCCCCAGCCCAGTTTCCCATCCTGCTCTGGCTCTGAGGTGCAGCTGAGGATTTAGAATCACATTTCCCACTTTCCATGCACCGCTCAAATTTATGGCCCAGTTTTCCCACGGATACTCCATTGTCCTGCCAAGTGGAGGACCACAGGGGTCCTTGCTCCAAAGTAGCAACCTTTTTTAGTTTTCCCAGCTGAAAATGAGCCCCTGTCCAAAGGAAATCCTCTGATTTGGGGGGGAATACATCAAGAAGAATCATGAGCATCTCTAAATATTGCAATGCAGATGCATATTTCTAAGAAAATCCGGCATCAGAGTAGCAGAATTATGGCAGCAGGATGAAATCTTTCATGTTTTATAGTATTGGTCCAGCAGCATTATAACCTTACGCTCTCCAGAAGGCTTTAAATCCTCATATTTATAATATGTTGATGCAATTTTAGTTTTCTGTTGGACAGCAGATCCTAACAGTTATGCTTAAGCTCCTCTTTGCTTTTTGCACTCATATTTACAGAGATTGAGCTTGCAAACTGGTCAGCACTTAAACAATCTTGCTGGCTGAGTAATAAGAGGTTTCAGCCCAGTGAAAAAGTGCCTTGGCACGTCTAACACATTTTATTATTTCCCTTCTCATCTTGACTTGGTGTTTCTCAAAGTAGAACCACAGGAGCGGATGAAGCTGTTTCTAGCAATGTAACATTTGGTCATTTGTGATTTATTTTTAATTTTTTAGTCTCTTTTCCAATGTTTTTCGCTTTGCTGCTGGTGTCAGCTTTAACAAATCAGGGCCAGGTTAGTCAGGGCTTGGACTAACCTGGTCTGGTGGGAGGTCACCCTGCCCAGGGCAGGGGCTGGAACTGGAAGAGCTTTAAGGTCCCTTCCAACAAAACCCATTCCATGATCCCATGATTCTGTGCCTGTTAATGTGCACTCAGGGCCTTGTGAAAACACTGTGGGAAAGAGCTTTTCTGTGGCAGTTGGGATGGAGTTTGGTGTGGCAGCAAGAGCCAAGTGCTGCCCCAGGTTGGGTGAGTGCTTGATTCCCGCCATAATCCCCGGGTGGGATGTTGGCCCAGCTCTGGCATGCCCCAAGCAATCAGAGTTTTTGCACAGTGGAGAGGGTGCCTGGCACCTTTTGGGATGTGCAGGGAGCTGCTGTGCACTTTCCAAACACTTCTGAGCAGCAAAGAGAATCGAGCAGAAAAAGCGTTTCTGGAGGTGGTAAAAATTATGCATGAGCACATCAGCCTGGCCAGCACAGTTTGTGATGTTCAAAAGGGCTCAGCCTGTTGAATTTAATAAGTTGTCTCTGTTCAGAGTAAATATTTTATATACGCACATCCATACATGACATCTAAAATTTTGGGGAAGGGAAAGATCTGCGCCTGAACAAAACCAGTTGTTTCTGTTTGGTCTTGTTCCTTGGATATTCAGGGAAGAACTGAGCTCTAAGAAAAGGCCTAGTTTGCATGAAAAATCTCCCAGCATGTCCCATATGCTGGCTGGCTGCTCCCTGCCTGCTGTAGACCAGCATCACTGTGATCTGGTTATCCTAAAAAAAAAAGGGGAAAAATGATGCAGAAGCCTGAGCCTCCACAATTTCCTTCAGCACAGACAGGGTTTCAGAAATCAGAGTGTCCTCTCTGGGCTTCAGATGGAGTAGGGGGTGAAAGATTTCAAAGGCAGTTTTAATGAAAGAGATATACTGAAAGGAAGAACACAGGGAGCAGTGACACTATAGTTCTGCTAAATTTTACATTTAAACTAAGAGGCTAATCATAATTTATTCTGTCAAAGAAATGACCTATATGTAAAGAAGACAAAATATGACTTGATGATTAAAGACTGGAAGAAACATCCTCTACAGTTATGTCAGAACCGTGTGTTACTGCACACGTAATCTAAAGCAGTGTTTGAAATTTCTCCTAATTATATTTGGAGCCCGGACCACGCGGTCCTTGGGGAAATGCTGAGTGTGTTGCAGGGATGTGGCAGCTTCCCTGCACTGCCACTTCTGATGGCACATCTGAGTTAAAGCTTCTTTAAGTGCTTTCAGCCCTGGGAAGCAGTGAGGGCTGGGTGAGGGAGGGTTTCTTGCAGGTGACTGGGAAGGATGCCCAGCAATATCCTGGTGGAGGACCAGGAGGCTGCTGGCAGTGGGAGCTTCCTTTCTATTGCTCCAAAAAGTCATTTGTCTAAAGAGTCCAGGGCGGGTTGCTTTATTTTTCTATTTATAGTCGTGCTGCTTGGCAGATAATTTTGTTGTGGTGGCCTCAGGGCAGTAGAAAAGTGCAATTCTTGGTTTGATCTCAGCTCAAGCAGAGCACCATGGATTGTGGAGTTCAGGTGGAGGGGTCTTGGCACTCAACAGCAGTGCCCCAGAGCAGGAGGCTCCATTCAGGGTGTTTGTAGCTTAATAAAGAGACACCATGTTCAAGCACTTATAAAGCTTTCCAGAAGTTGGAGGAGATCCTGATTAGGCAGAGATGAAACAGGGAAAATTCCCTTTTTGATGCCCAGAGCAGCTCCCTCCTTTGTGGTGCCACTTAAATTTGCCACTAAATCTCAGGTATCAAAAAGAAAAAAAACTGAATTGGTGGGGAAATCTGAATCAAATCAGAAAGTGAAATTAAAGCTGAACCCAAACTTGGTGATGGTGTGTAAAGTCAAATTCTATTCTACTTGAAAGGAAACAAACTTGTTGCATTAAATGATTAAAACCACTCAGAGGTGTTGCACCATCACAGATTCCTCCAAATACAGAGTGCAATATAATATCTTTTTTTCCTTCTAGCAATTAAAACAGAAACATAGATAATTTTGCTTTTTCCCTAATTAAAACAAGAAGAAAATAATTTTGGTCCACTGATGTTCCTGCAGGATGATCTAACAATTTCTGTATTTAGCTTTTTATTCTCTTTGTGCAGAAGATGAGGATAAAAATAAATGTACCATGAGTATAGGACCATTCTGAAAGCAAAAAACACCCAAGCGCCACCAAAATTTGCAGTTAATGAAAAATGCATTTTCAAAATCTTGATGAAGTACAACAGCACATCCATGAGCAGATTCCACTTCAGTCCAAAGAGAAAAGTCCATAACAAATAAGAGTCCATAAGAAAAAAAAATTGTTAAAACCTGATTTTTTTTTCTTACGGAGGTGTAGAACCCAGGTCCATCTGCCTTTTGCTTTGGGGATGCCCAAAATTCTCCCAGGCTCTTAATCCTTGAATTGAGATTAAATATTGAAGTGGTTTCCTGCACTGGGTCCTGGAGATCTACCCAGGAAAATCAACTTTCTCTGGAGAAGATTAACACAGTTTTGTCCTGCTCTGCAGGTGTGAATTTGAGTCCATTTCTCTTAGTTTTTTGTTTTTTTTTTTCATTTATTTATTTTCCTTTTGTCCTAAATGGACACTTGCTCTTCTCCGAAACACAAACCCACAATCCCAGAACGTTCTCCCTGTTCCTGTTTTGTATCTCACACTGAGATATGCAAATAGCAGGTGTTCCAAGGAGAAAAATAATTGTTTTACTCTATGCCAGTGGATTTCCTCTGTTTATTGGTATCAAATTTTCAGCAGGTCCATTCCTGCCTTTTGAAATCCGAAATCAACACTTAAAGCTCATTACTCAAATGAAATAATTATTTTAATTTTTTCCCATACATAATACATTAAATGTTGCATACATTTGCATATCAAGGAGAATCTTGATTACAAAAAAAAAAAGATACCCATCCCCTTGTTATCATAAGATTGTTGTTGCTACAAAACCATGGGAGGTGAGTATGCAGAAGTTATGGTTGCCGAGCAACTATAACAGCACAATTTACTGCCTAAGTATTGCAGATTTGAAAAAAAAATACAAAAAAAAAGCACTGGCAACATCAACAATCACCATATTAGTGCTCTTCCCCAGTAAGAGAATTATATCCTGTAATGAAAATTATTCAATATAAGGTCTGTGATATTGTATTAATTTTCTAAAATGTATTTGACTTGAATTTACTCGCAGTTTCTCAGTACTCCCTAGGATCATTATAAGATCATCACTGGAAGCCAACTATTTGAGCATTATAAAAAGATTTTGCAAAGAGGATGGAAAGCATTAAGGATTGCAAGTTATCTCCCATTTATACTGTTCCCAGATTTTAAGAGAAGGAAATCCAGCCTACGTTGCAGGAGGCAACCTGCCAGCAGAGGAAAATGGAACCCTGCTTTTCTTTCTGGGCACTGTGGGGCTCTTGGGAATTTGGATTTTGCTTCTCTTTTCAACTGGAGTTGGTATTTTGGGCACAGGACTCGGTGCTCCTGGTGCATGGAGACAAATCCAGGTCAAGGATGGGTGTTTGCCTTGGAATTGAGATGCACCTGTCCAGCTGGACCGAGCTGGGACCACTCGTGTGGGTTTTGATGAGATTAATCGTTTTAAAATTGAATGAGATGAAATCAAATTATGTATTTAATCTGTACGGCAGGGGAAAAGCAAACTTAAAAAATTAAGACTTCAGCCTCATGTATATCGAGTACTTCCATGGGAATTGTTTGAGGAGGTTTGATTGAATCTATAAACCTTGAGCAAAATCCTGGTTTTCCTGGGAGGCAGAGCGTGGCCTGTGGGTAACAGCCTGGCAGTGGTCCCATGGTGGGGCTGGAGTGCTGGGAATGGGGCCTGGGAGAGCAGTGGATGTTGTAGGGGCATCCCAAGGGATTTGGGAGCTGCAAAGCCTTGCTCCAATTGCATCTGGAGCAAACTGGAGGGAGAGCACTCACAAGGCACGAGGTACATTTACAATATATTGCATTATTTCTCTGAGCTAAACCAATGTACATTTGAGGTTATTTAAAGTGTTGTCTGTGGTTATTTGAATTATTGGAGCCTAAGATAGTTATTAGAAAGCTTTGTGCTTTTCTCTCTGACTGTCCCAGTTTCACGCACTTTGCATGTATCTGTAAACAATCACCAATGTCTCTGCTCGTCCTTAATAAGGGTGGTAATTAATGTTGGCTAAATATTGGTCTGGTGAAGCTCTTCAGACACAAATCTTCCTCTCTCTTGTGCCAGCATTGGTCAGGAATCAGCCATCAGGCACAATTCACTTGATGGAATCATGGAATGTCCTGGGCTGGAAGGGACCCATCAGGATCATCCAGCCCAGCTCCTGCACAGACACCCCAAAATCCCACCCTGGGCATCTCTGGTGTGCTGTCCAAGCTCTCCTGGAGCTCTGGCAGCCTCGGGGCTGTGCCCATTCCCTGGGGAGCCTGGACAGTGCCAGCACCCTCTGGGGAAGAACCTTTCCCTAAATCCATCCCAAACCCCCCTGGCCCAGCTCCAGCCACTCCCTGGGTGCTGTGCTGGTTAATGGCACTGTGCTGTTCTCATCCTGGTAATTTGGGTAACCCTCCAGATCCTTCCACATGCACTGGGAGAGGAGAATTTGCACGTGTGGAGTGAGCCTGGTGCCACATTTTTGCAGCAAACTGGGACATTTGGCAGGTTTCACCTACTGGTGGGAAAGCTGGACGGATGCCTCCGGGTTTTCTTAACTTGTAAAAATGATCATATCTAGAGGGATCTGCCTAGATTTTGCGTGCATCTCAAACCCTGGCAACCTCAAAGATTGGCCAGGTCTTGTTTCAGCTCAAGTGTAACTCGTATTTCTGCAGTTTGCCAAGTCTGTCTAGGAAATGAAAACAGAAGAAGCTTTAAAACATATGGAACTGGAGCAGGGTGGATTTTATCTTGGATTTGTGCATTGATGTTACACCTTGGGCACAGAAATGACCTGGAGATCCTCTGCAGTGCCTTGGTGTTTATGTGAGCCCGGAAGGACTGCACCAAGGCTGCCAGAGCTCCAGGACTGTTTGGCACAGGGTGGGATTTTTGGGGTGTCCTGTGCAGGCACAGGAGTTGAACTCAGTCCTTGTGGGTCCCTTCCAGCTCAGGATGTTCTGTGGTTCTCTTCTTGCCCTTGGCTGAGGAGGAGAATTATTTTCTGCCCTCCTTCTTTCCCCCTCACTTGGGAGTGCTGTTGGCCAGGGCTGCTTTCAAAGGACCTTTACAAGGAGAGATGGATCTCTGGGCTCTTGGCTGTGAATCCAGAGCAGCTCCTGAAGGTGATGGCCAAGCTGAGGAGGCTCAGTCCCTGCTCTTGTGTGTCCCTCCTGGCTGGAATGCTTCCCCAGACACTGCCAGCTCTTATTCCTATGAACACACCACCTCCTGGACATGCCATGGGATGCTTAAGAAAATCTAGATCATTAAAAACCCAAAAAGCCCAAATAAGACTATTAATCATTATAAAAGAAATTAAACAAGGCAGCATCAGCATTGAGAGAGTGTGAAGAAAAGAACCTGAGATGATTTCACTTTTCCTAATTGGGGTGTGATCCTAAAATATCTGGATCATGTTGATCACGTCATGGCAAATCCAAATCCCAGCTGTCTGGATGGCTCTGGTCAGGTTTGTAAATATTTTCCAGGAGGTGTCTTTAAATCCCATTTTGTTTTAGACTATTAGACATCCACTTATAGATGTGGAGAGCTTTTTTTTTAATTTTTCTTTTCTTTTATTGCTGAACTATTTGGCTTCTCTGTTAGGGCCAATATAAGGGTTAATTAGGAAATTTTTATTTGGGTTGCAAATCCCCAGTGCCTAATCCTAATTATTCAGAATTAACACCTACTATAAAAAGTCTATTTCATAACTTTTTTTTTTTCCTGGCGCGATTGCAAACACAGTTTTGCAAGAAAAATATGTTTCTAATAATATACTATCATTTCCATGTTTTAGTGTAATAATTAAGGTAGTCCTAATTCACGTCTAAAATCTAATTTTCATAAATGAAACATCATCTAAATATTTAATTGCAACGAGCAGAGATTTCAGAGCAGGTGTTTTAGGAGCTGGTAGATGTCCCTGGCGTTGGCAGATGGGTTTGGAGGTGAAGGTGTTGGTGGGGTTCACAGTGGGTGAAGCTCTTCATGGGTGAGGGTGACACAGGTGATTCTGAAGCCCCTCCTCATCCCTTTTCTTCACAATTAGGGATGGCTGAGGTTCTTTTTTCTGCCAGAAAAATCAGCTCAGAATCAGGCTCTGGTGAGCCACAGTTTAAGCACTTGCACATGGTGTGTGCTTTCTACAACAGCTTTCAGCTAATGGGATGCAGTTTTCCCTCCTTGTAGGTTTTTAGTTTGTGGGTACAATTGTGTTCACCTCCAGAGATCTTCACAGAATGTTAAAGGATATTAAATATCATCTCATTCCACCCCTGCCATGGCAGGGACACCTTCCACTGTCCCAGATGCTCCAATCCCAATGTCCAGCCTGGCCTTGGGCACTGCCAGGGATCCAGGGGCAGCCCCAGCTGCTCTGGGCACCCTGTGGCAGGGCCTGCCCACCCTGCCAGGGAAGGAATTCTTCTTAATATCCAAACTAAATTCCCCCTCTTTCAATTTGTACCCATTGCTCCTTGTCCTTTCACGCTGTTTTGGAAGCAGCCCAGGACTCAGCTGGGTTCTGGGCTGGGAGCACTCACTGCTGGCTCATGAGGAATTTTTCACCACCCCAATTCTCCAGCCTGTGCAGTCCTTCTGGATGCATCCCTTCCCTGCAGCCTGTGACTGCCCCACACAGCTCAGTGTCACCAGCAAATCTGCCACAGGTCCTCTGATCCCACTGTGCACGTCCCAGACAGCGGGGCAGAGCAGCATCAGCCCCAGTCCTGACCCTAAATGTCCTGGTCCTGACCCCAAATGCCCCGGTCCTGACCCCAAATGCCCCAGTCCTGACCCCAAATGCCTCTGTTCCCAAGTTCTTGGCCAGGCCCCAGTTAGAACCAGCTCCCCCAGCAAGGATGCTCCCACCCCAGCCAGGAGGGCTGCAGAGGTTGGCACAACACCCCTGATCTCCCAGCTCCCACCACCTCAAAACCCCTCTGGCTCCTGCATCTCCGTGCCTTAAAGCAGGGTGATCTGTGGGAAAACAAACAGGACACAAGAGAAGGAATAGTGCTTGAGACAGGTTGGCAATATTGGGTGGAGGGGCCACTTCACAGCTCAGGAGAAAGGGTTCTGCAGGTGGGAGGTGCTCAGGACTGGCTGGGAAGGGAGGATTCCCGTGCTGGTGCGCGTGCTCCTCGCCAAATTCAGCTGAGGGCCAAACCCTCTCTGCAAAAGGCTTCTCTCTTTGGGGCCCCCCTGCGTGGGGAAACTTTTTGCAAAGGGTCTATACTAGAATTGAGAGACGAACAGGATCTTTTTCGGTCTTCAGGTTGCTGTTTATTTTTTATCTTATCAAAACTTCTCTACACTGCCTGCACCAGGCTAAGCGTGGTGAAGAGTACAGTGAAAAAGGTCACAAGATGTACAGTTACAAGGTCTTTTAAAGCCATCTTGTCTAACCAATTTTAAAAACGTATTTTATTTCTACTTCTCTGCCAATAACTAACTAACTTTCTGACACTTAACATCTGCATCGTGACTTCTTTAAATCAATCACTCAGTGCCACTAATGCTACAGAAAACTGAGCAAATGAAGAAGAAGAAGAAGGCAGGGCAACGCTCGAAATTCTCTATTTTGCTCTTTATCTACTCTCATACTAAAAGCTTAAAAGTCTAAATGTTTCATCTAGTGACAACTACACTACAATTTAGCTTACACATTAACAGACTGTACATCATCTAAAAGCTTAGGGAGTTTTCTCTGCGGACGGAGGTTAAAGGCACAGCTCTCAGGAGGATCAGGAGGGTCAGGGTTTGTCAGAGCAGACAGAGAAACATTCTTTGTGCCTTGGGTTCTAACACCTCTCCAGCTCCAGATCCCTGCAGATTGAAGCAGGCATGTGGGAGCCGAGGTTTTGCCTCTGAATGCCCACACTGTGCACTGAGCAATGCCAGGCATGCAGGCTGCTGGGGCTCCCCACGGCCCCAAGCCACGCTGCAGGAGGGCAGGAGCACCGTCCTCGGTCCTCAGCCGTGCTGAGAGCTTTGGCAGCTTCTGATGTGGGATGTTCAACTCTGATTTGGGGAATTCTTCTGAATTTGGAAGCAGTGAGAGGTTAATAAAAATTCCTTGAGGTTGGATCTATACCTAATATGCTGTAAGACATCCTGGAGATTTGGCTACCTTGATGCTTTTTCTTCCCTTCGTAGTTCTAAAAGGGAATTTTTGAAAAAACTTGTGTATTGGTGATCCATGAAATCGTATTTTTGTTAAGCCTACTTTAAAAAAAAAAAGAAATAAAAATATATAGATTTTTACATTTAATGCTGAGCACAGCTCATGTCATCTTTGGTCTGAGTTTGGGGTGGAGGGAGAGGAAGGCAGTGGATTTATTTTGCCCTTAACTTGCATTAGTAAACATTTATTTTTAAAAATTCTCATTTTCCTTGACTGTGAAGTGAATTTAAATGAATATATTAAATAAGCATATTGTTCAGGAAGGATTTAGATAATTTTCCAACATCTACAGTAGATTTTTTCCTTCTCTCTGTCATTTGATGGCCCACCCCATTCCAATGGGATGGGCTGGGGATGAGCCTTGAGGGGCTGGAAATTCAGAGATTACTTTCTTCTTCTTCTACCACCAATGGCAAACTCCTCAGACTCCAAAAAATCAGAGGAGAGCCCCTCATGGTGTCCCAGCAGGAGTCCCTTGGCCACCCAGACCTCCATGCTGGGGGTGATTCCCAAGACTGGTTTTTTTATTTTGGGATGAGCTCCAACAGCTGCATGAAATCTGACTTGAGATTTGGCAGGGAGAAAGCCTTCAGGGCCTTTTTGGGTCTCAGAAAATGTGTCTCAGCTTTAGCTGAGTTATAAACTGGTTTTTAAGAAGCCCCTTTGGCTTTTTTTGCCTGGAGTTTCCCTCCCCTGGCTCCCAGGTCACAGGTGGGTTTTATGAAATTCCAAAGGATCTTGATCCTGACCCTGGGGCCCAGCACCATCTTAATCCCTGCATCTTCTCTCAACATACCCTAACACCCCCAGGTGCCTCCACAGAGGGAATATTTCTGCATTTTCCCAGGAAAAAAAGGTGAGCAAGCATGGAAGACAGAAAAAACAAAGAGAGCTGGACACAAGAAATCAATATTATTTTAAACAGCTCTGCATAAAATGATTTGCTTTATAAATATTCCCTTAGAAATGAAACAAACCAGGAAATTGCATAAAAATATGTTAAAAGGAAGTGATTTGGTTTGGAGAGGCAGGATCTGGATGTTCAGGAATGCCAGATTTACAGTTACACATGTCTGCAAGCCCATTTCTGCTCCCAGGAGCACCTGCATTACGATCCAATCTTTAACTACATAACCACGTAATATTTTCCCATTCCCCCCCTTTTAATATGAGAAGTTGGATGCAGAAGTGGGAAGAACCAGGATTGCACAGGCAATGGTAAAAATGCCGTTCCTTAACTTTCAAGTACTTGGCTTTGCAACTCAAATAACTTTCTTCAAATGTAATTTTTTCATATGTAATTATATATATCCAGTGCTGAACACTGGAAAGCAGTGCGGATTACTGGGAAGCTTTTGGAAATTCCTTAATTTCCTTCTAGCAATGAACAGGAGACAGCACCTTCTTTACTGTAGATTTCCCAATGAATTCTTCTTTAAAAAAAAAAATACATACAGTTCTGAACAAACAACCAAAGAAACTGGGTCAGGAAATATTGTAAATAATTATTCTTATTTTTTTATCATTAAATACACAGGCAGAGTAGGACGTTGTTGGTGCCAGGAGCGAGTTTAATGCTGAAGAAATCAGGTTTTAATGAACATATGCTGACATGGCCTCACAATCTTGCTTCATCTCCCCTATTAACTTCCTCTGCACCCAGGAAACCTTTGGCTCACTGCCTAAGTAATAGAAGAATAATTAGAGTAGTAATTGAAGAATGCCAAGTCAAACTTCCAAGGAATTTATCTTTAACAACCACTCTGAGGTGTGTTTCCTACACTGCCTGGCATGGTGGTTCTTGAGGAATTGTTTTGCGTGATTCCGAGAGAAATTAGTGGGTCTGGTAGCCATCAGAATAAACTGGTTATGCCTTGTAAAACAGAAATAAATGTCTTTGGGAAAAGTGGAAATTATTCTTTAATATTCCCACCCTATTGTTGGCCAGCCTTACTGTTCCTCTTGAGTGGGGCTGGATATGTAATCTGTCAACTACCTTTATCCCACAGGATTAAAAGGCTGGAATAATAGATTTAACCTAGAATTTACTCGCTTTTGACAATTAAATCCTGGATCTTTAAGACCTGCAACGCTCCATTTTAATTGATGTGGGTCTTACATTTACAGCTAGAGAAATATTTTGCACTTATAGCTGAAATACACAATTTAAAATAAAAATCATAACTTAGCAGTGGCAATTGCTCTGCAACTTCAATCCATCAAACCAATGTTTGCTTTGGAGAACAACACGATTTGTCTCGTCACTGTTCTCCTTCCTCAGTGGGAATTTGCACACCAGTTTAGTGATCCATCTGTGATGCAAGAGCCACCAGTGCCCAGCCTGGGAGCTCATCCAGCTCCTTGTGAGGCTGATGGAGGCACCTCTCCACGAGCACCAGGCTGGGCATTTCCAGGTGATTTAGGAGAGGAGTTGCCGCATTCCTTCTTGCTTTCCCTACATCCATGGACAGCTTTGTGGACGTCTGTGTCATGGACATGCTCCTCCTTTGTGAGTGATGAGTGTTATCCCTAAATTATTCGATGTTCCGTGATGCCAGATCAGGTTTACACAGTTTTGTTGTATTTTCGTAAATGTTTGCCTGCAACTCTGAAGCCCAGCAGCTCATCTTGGAGGCTGAAAACCAATCTGCTGATTCTTTGTTTTTGAAAGTCAATCATGGGACAAAAGCGTGAGGGGAAGAACGATTTTGAGAGCAGCTTTGTGCAGCAGGTCCTCCACATTCCCAGGTGCTAAAGAAGGGAGCATTCCTATTCCAGGAGATGGAGCTGGCACTGCCTGCTCGGGAAGAGAGGAGCTCTGAGTTAGGTTTTTTCATAATGTCACTTCATCTTTCAATAATATTAAGATGTGGAACCATATTCCAAGTGTTTAGTGTCATGGGAAATGAAGCAGAATATATTTTGTTGGTAATTTCTACAGCAGCAGAGTAAGATGGGGATGGGGGTAGGGGGAACTTTCCAGCCAATTACTGGTTTCAGGTACTTCTATATTTAAATTTTTTCCCAGTTACCTCAGCATAATTAATAAATGATATTGCTTCGTATTTCCAAGGAAATCCAGACAGCTGTACACCTATCACTCCCTTCCTTTAATGCACTGTAAGAGTTCCTCCTCCACACCCTCTGTTCTGTGGTTGTAATTAAGGATGTGCATCAGGAAATGCCACGCTTCAGACCTAAGTTTACTGCGTGCTTGACAGACTCCCACAGCTTCCTTCTCCAGAGCTCATTTCCATGGAAAATGCCTCGTGGAACCAGTAGCTGGTTCTGGCAAAGACCAGCTCGGTATGCAATGAGGAGGCTGATTTTAAACCTGTTATGGAGGTCACACCCAATGCTATAATCTGAGATGTGTTTTTCAGTGATGTGGGAATAACCTGTGGTCCAAGAGGAACGTGGTGAGACAAATGGAAGGTCCGTTTCTGTCCAGGTGTGTGCCTGGAGCATCAGGAGAGTGGAAAGACTGGAAATACTCTGACATGAATTAGAAATGTGGCTTTTTGTCAGCTCTGAAATCAGGTCCAGCGTGGCGAATTGCTAGTAATGCTGTGGCTAATGATCAATTTGTTTAGAATAAAAACACACGCAGATTTCTGTGCCCTTCTCTTCACAGCTCTAGTGTTTCTGGGTGTTTACAACCACACTTCCTCCTCTCTCCTGTGTGCCTACAGAGATTTTCACATGATTTGCATAAAGGAAATCGACAGCTGATTCCTATGATGTCCCAGAAATCCATGGAGGCTGTGAAATGTGTTTGTGCAGGAGTGTGAGATATCAAAGTTCTCCCATGGACCCCGGCCAGATTTTTCTCTTTTTTTTTGCTCAGTTTGTGCACACTGCCAAGAACCTTCCTGACCTGCCCGACCCTGGGAAGCAGCGGGATTTTGGAGAGGCTGTGCCACTTCTTTCCTTCCCTGTGGTCACCAGAGGAGCTGTCCCAGCATCACTGCAACATCCTTGGCCAACCTCTGCCTGAGTGTTGGTGCTACTCAGCCCTGGTTTCACTGGGAAAAGGGGATTTGCCAGAGGCAAGAGCATTTTGTATCCCAGCCAGGCAGGATGTCACCTCTCTTTGGACATGAGGAGAGCTCAGAGCCCAGTGTGCTTTTCCCAGGGGTGTGGAAGAACATGAGATGCTCCCAGGGCACCCCGTGCCTTGGCAGCACCTGCCTGTGTGAGCAGGAGGAAAGGTGACGAACGTCATGCTTAAAAAGAAATCCCACTTCTATTATTAATGAGGGAGTCCCGATGGGGAAAAATATTGTCTTGATCTCTCTTTTAGACGTATCTAAGGCCCTGGTAATTGCAGTATCCGAATTTCAGATTGTCTGCTTTTCTCTTTCAGAGGGCAGATGAATTTTCTGCTGGTTTTCTGTCACCCAGTGCCACTCTCTCATCTTTCCTGCTGTCCTGTGTCGCCTCTCATGCTCCATGCTCTGCTGCATCCTCACCTTGTCTTCCTGCATTCTTTTATATAAAACAGATATTATTTCTTTGTACTTTGTTAATTATTGGCCCTGGTTGATTTTCCTCCCTTTTCTTTTCTGCTCTAGGCTTCAAAGTCTTCTTTGCTCCGGACCTTCACCTTCACTGCTGACATTTGGATCACTTTCTGCTGATGTCCAACACATTTATCTTACCCAGTGTTTTTTCCTTTTCTCATTTCATCAAATTATTCCTTTTTTCCCTTGTTCCTTCTTCCTAGCAACTCTTTCCTCCTGTGTTTCCACCCTGTTCCCACTATGACCACAGGCTGCTCACCGTCTTGGGGTGTCAGAATTGGGATGGGACCATCAGACAAAGGGGCCACAAAGATTTCTGGGCACATTTGGCTCCTGCCAGGCTGGAAAGCCGTGGCCAAGGGAGGGGGCTGGTGGCTGGGGCTGTTGGGT
>VWZV01008847.1:54544-93258 GCA_013397155.1 Irena cyanogastra
GGTGCAACCTCAGAATTTCCCATTTTTCCACGCTTTGGTGTGATTTATAGCTTGATGAAGTCTTATCTCCCCAGCCTACTGCCATAGGCTAATAGTCTGTAACAAAGCTCAGTCTCAAAAATGTCAAACATAATGCAAAAAGGAAAATCACAGCAGAGGAAGTTGGTGGGAGCCTTTCCTAAGGGTGTCTGTCTTGGAGAGCGTAGGGACTCTTGTGGATCAGAACCCAGGAGAGCAGGGCACAGTTACACTGTGCCTCTGCCGTGCCAGCTGTGCCTCCCCTGCCACAGAGGTGCCCGTGGAGCATGCGAGGAGACACACTGCCCTCTGCCAACCCGCGGCAAACACTGCTGCCTTGCCTCTACCAGCCCAGCCAGAGCCAGCCCCGACAGCCAAGGTGGATTTTGGAAACTCCCGCTCGTCCTGTGAGAGGCTGATCCCAGCAACTGAGCCCTGATGCTGCAGTTGGGGTGAGTGGAAGCAAATTCCTGCTGCTCTGGGGTGCCACTGCCAGCAGCTGGAGCTGAGCAGTGTTTGGAGCATCACCTCAGCACTGGTGTCCTCTGCCCTCGCACAGAGCAGCAGTAGTGAGAACATTTTTGTGGAACACCATCTCCAAGGTGCAAGTTTCTCCAGAAAACACCATCTCAGGCTACCAGAGGGCTGGAATTGGTAATCTTAAAGGTCTTTTCCAACTTAAATGATTCCATGATTCTATTCCTTCTGCCAGCAGTTATTTTGAATAAAACACTGGTTATAAATTGGCACTGCTCCACTGAGACACAAATTTACTTCCATTCCATGGAGCACTGCAGTATTTCAGTGGTGAACTGTCTTTCCAATAACTGCTAAGCAACTGCTGCCCTTTGTCAAAAGATTGCCCAAATTGCTCCAGATTTCTGTTTGAAGTGTGCTGCTTCACAGCTTCCTCACCCACCAGGAACACGCTGTGACCTAGGAATTAAAGAAGAGGGGTGACCAGAAGGAAGTTTTGGCTCCCTGCTTTCCCAGCTTGGATTTCAGTTCCCTAAACCACCTTGTACAAGTCCTATTTCCACTTCTCCTGTCTTCTTCATGGGAAGAGTGGAAGGAGAGTTTCTGTGCAGCTCACAGTCATTAAATAAACGCATTTGTTGGATAAAGGCAATATTAAATACAAAGTGTTAATAGTTTTATTAACTGAGCAGCTTCACTGCATCCCAGAATGTTTGGCCTTTGGCATCTCCAGCCAGGAAAGCCCCAGGTGTGGGAATACAGAGAATGTCAAGAGAATCTGGGGACTAAGATGAGCCAAATGCTCTGTTTGAAAGCTGCACCGACCGGTGTCCACGTGCTGCTGGAACTCAGAGGCAGCTCACCTCAACTCTCTGTTCCTCAGGTTGCCTATCCATAAAATGGGGATAAATAGTGGCATGGGAAGCTTGTCTTTTGCAAACTTTAATTTATTAATGCCTGAATAATGCTTTCAGGTCCGATGGAAGATGTTGTGTAATTATAATAAATAGATATTGACTTCAAAGAGTCTCTGTAGATCTGGGCTTTTTGATCCCATTCTAAAACTGTAATTATCCCTATCCCATAGGCTTAAATATAGAATTATATGAATGCAGATTTTCATCTGCATTCTGCTGTTGCGTGGTTGCACATTTTCCAGAGGAGGTGGTAGGATATGGCCCTCAGACAATAATAAGTGAGGATGGCTGTGTTTTTACCCAGAAATGTGGAATTTCTGGGATGAATGGGGGCAGCACTGGCCTCATTCTGGGACTGCATGGGAGTCCTTGCTCATCTGGGACAGTGGGCTCCCAGCTCCAAACATATCTTGGGTGCTCCTCTGATGCCCCAGTTTGTAAATAATGAATTAATGAGTGCTCAATGCCCTCATCTGGGACAATGAGTGTGATCCCATCCCCAGACATCGACCTGCACACCTCAGCACAGTGGCAAACACCACAAAAATCCCTACAGGTCAGACACTGTGTTTTCAACATCCATTTATATTTTTAAAATGTTGTCCTTTTATACTCTTATCAAGCAAAAGAGGCCAAACAGATTTTTCCCTCTACTCATTTTAATAAAATTGGCTTCCAGGCTGCGATGTCGGATGCCAAAATTCAACCTGGAAATGCTGGCAGCCTCATCACTCGAGCGACGCCAGCAGTGGTGTTGCAATTATCAGTTGATCTTCTGTTTAAATACAACCCAGCGTGTGAGCTGAATACAGACAGGTTGGAAAAAAAAGCTGTGAAAAAGGGGAAAAAAAAAAAACCCTGAAAATTCTAAACCAGGCTCAAGTCATAACATACAAATTGTTTGCTCAGCTAAAATGTGCTAAACCAAAACAAATTAAATGTAGCAGAGAATACGATAGCAGAAGGGTGAAAGTCATTTCAACAAAAGTAAAAAGAATTGGCGTTTCCTTCCAGTCATCTGCATGGCTTTGGTTACCCAGACAGATGGAAAACAGTGTAAAAAAAGGAAGAAATTGCCATCAGAAATTGCGATCAGATGCTGATATAGTAGAGGGCCACTTTGGGGGTCTTTTCCTTGCCCACTTGCTCCAGCTCTGGAATCCAGAAGTGCTGTGCTGCAGGTTTGGCTGGGACTGGATGTGCTGAAGAAATCCCAGCTCTCCTGCTGACCCCTCACCTGCAGCTTGGGCAGTGTCTCCCAGTGAGCCACTTCCATGGGAATAACCCAAAAAAACACTCCAAGGCATTTTTGGACATAAATCAAACAAATAGCCAGTGGTGCAAAATGGTGCAAGGTTCTTGTCTGCTCTTGGTACAAAATACAGGATCATGATTGTGACCTTCCAGTACTTGAAGGAAAACCACAGGAAAGAATGGAGAGAGATTTTTCCCAAGAGCTTATAGTGACACAACAATGGGGAATAGCTTCAAACTGACAGGTTAAGATGAGATATTAGGAAAATTTTTTACTGTGGGGCCTTGGCCCAGGTTATCCAGGAAAGCTGTGGCTGGTCTGTTCAAGGCCAGGCTGGACAAGGCTTGGAGCACCCTGGGATAGTAGAAGGTGTCCCTGTCCGTGGCAGGAGTTGGAATTAGATTATTTTTAAGATCCCTTCCAACCCAGCATGTTCTGTGATTCTGTCATCTGGATCTGCATTTTTTATTTTATACTACAATAATGTCTTCTGGATTTTCCTGCTGTCCTGAAGAACGGAAAACACACAATAGATTGAGATACCCAAAACCCTGAAATGTCAAACATGCCCTGCTGGACAGTGGTCAGGTGCCAACACCTTTCTGCTGAAGGCAGCCCGGGCAGAATGTTGGGAGCAGTGGATGAGGAGCCAGAATGGAGCCATTTGAGATACCAGAGGAACGGGATTTCACAAGTCAGAGGAGTGCAGAGAGGGCAGCTGCTCTCACAATATTTAATACACTTGCTTTCATGCCACTTGCAGGCCAGATTTTGCCTAAAAAGAACTGTTAGACAGCTCCCCAAACTGCGATAAGAACTCGTAGCTCTAATATTCCAGTGTTAGCATCTGTTCTTTCTTAGGTTACCCCCTTAAATTTCTTTTTTCCAACTTGAAAACAAATCCAAACAGTCCTAAACTCTAACAAATTACCCAGCAGAGCATATGAGTGGTTACAGGTTTCCAGCTCCACTGGAAACACGCTGGTCTCCAAACTGCGCGAAGAGAATCCAACACTTCAAGCCCAGCTTTCCTGCCAAGACATGTGTCCAAAAAAACCCAGATGCCTTCAGTGTTTTATTATATGCAGCACTGAGCAGTTCAATGGCTCGCAGAGCAGTAGCCAGGAATATTGGGAAACTGCAGATGCAAACACATACACACACAGAGAAATATGCAGGCCTGTGACTTTAGCACCGGTGAGCATCGCGGTAGGAACTGCTTCCAAGCCGGGCTGACATGGGATAAAACCAGATTGTTTCTTCACAGGCAAAGTCAAATCTGGTGCAACTTGATACAGCAGAACTTTGGAACTCAGTTTGGGGTGTTTAATAATGCCTACATGGTTTTATGCTCTCAGATTCAGGGTCAGAAGAAGGGGTGAAAGAGAGTTTGGAATGACCTCTGAGTAAGAGCTGAACAGACAAAGGAGCTCTGGGATCATGGGAAGAGTTTTGAATGTGCTCACCAGTGTCCCACAACATATAACAAATTAAGATTTCTTGTACTCGTGGTCAGAAAAGGTTGAGGTGCTTGTGGAGATCAGATTAACTCTGGAACACAAATATGAATTTTACTGCTGCAATTGTTTATTCTTTTTCTTCACTTACCTTGTTTTATATTTGATTCACACTCACAGTTACCAAAACATGACCTGACAACCACAACCATCCACAGAAGGGCTCAAATGCATGGAAGTTTACATCAAGCTGTTATGAGGAAATCCAAAATCTCTGGGACTATTAAAAAAAAAGAATTTGTAAAAAGTTTAAAAACCTAAATAAACACGTCATAAACTTAACTGAGCATTTTTTTTACTGTTGCATGTCCATGTATGAATTTTAGATTTTTTTCAATAATTATTCCATCCATTTAAAATACACACATGGAAAAGTATCAAGGGACTCATCCCTTAAGACATTTTTTGTTTCTTGGGGATATCAATAAGAAGAATAAACCTCTGCTAGGTGGATGTTGAGTTTATGGAAGAACTTAATATATTATTAGTATTTAGATGTAATTACTCCAATGGGTGCATTGTTGTGTCTGAAGACAAATATGACAGGGAAAAGTGCAGGCTATTACAAGAAAAAAAATTGGATTTTTGACCTCCATCAGAGTGTTACTTCCCAACCCAGGAATCATCTCCAGAGAAGGCTGGCAGAGTAGGAAGGACAATTTCAGTGATAGCACTGTTGAGTCCAGGGAAGGAGAGGGAGATGGGCTCCTGACAAGGCAGGAGCAGGGTATGGGGTGTGGGAGTCTCAGGAGGCTCTGGAGGCTTGGGAAACACTCATCTGATGTTCACACTGTGCTCAGCTCTGGGGTCCCCAACATTAGAGGGTCATGGACGTGTTGGAGTGAGCCCAGAGGAGGCCATGGAGATGGTCCAAGGTCTGGATCCCCACTGGAGCCAGGCTGGGAGAGCTGGGGGGGCTCACTTGGAGAAGGGAAAGCTTTAGAAAGACCTTAGAGCTCATTCCAGGGCCTGAAGGGGCTCCAGGAGAGCTGGAGAGGGACTGGGGACAAGGGATGCAGGGACAGGACACAGGGAATGGCTCCCACTGCCAGAGGGCAGGGCTGGATGGGATGTTGGGAATAAATCCTTCCCTATGAAGGCTCTGGCTGCCCCCAGATCCCTGGCAGTGCCCAAGGCCAGGCTGGACATTGGGGCTGGGAGCAGCTGGGACAGGGGAAGGTGTCCCTGCCATGGCAGGGGTGAAACTTGATGGACTTCAAGGTCCCTTCCAACCCAAACCACTCCATCACTGGATGTGCTGCCAGGGTTGGAAGTTCACAGAGATTTTCCTTGGCAATTTTCCTTTTTTTCCCTCTTTCCTTTCACCAGCCCTTTTCTCTCCGTTGCCGTCGCGGTGCAATGTTTGCTCTCCATCCATCCAGCGGGATGGCATCAGGTTTCTCCAGCTAACCGCTGCCTCTCGGCCCTGCGTGCCTGGAATGCCAAGGGCTGAGCCTTGGAGACCACGCAGAGGCATTTGTGACTCCCAGCCTCTCATCACCGGCATTGTCAGGTTAATGACCTGCAAAGATCTGCACAAACACTGCAGCAAGACTTGCCAAAAATGCTGGCACATTTTTGTTGGCCCCACAGCCCCGTATTAAATTCACAGAGAGGGGCCAGTTTGTAGATGCAAACCGTGGGCTGTGGTGGGAGCAAGGGGACTGGAGAGCAAGGATGGTGACTCCTGAAGAGCTGCTGGGGACACTCCTGGCTTGAATGGCCACAAAACCCGGTGGGAGACACCTGGGATTTCAACCCTGGCCCTGCTGAAAATACAAACTGGATTTCTGCACGCTGCCAGCTCAACCCCTCTGCTGTGGCCTCTGACTTCTTGGCCAGTTTTGCGGGAGTAATATTTTCCACTTGGCTCCCAGGCGTGCAGAAGCAAATGGAAAGGTGAAATGGGGAAACACGAGAGCCATCGGGGCAGCAGGAGTGGCCACGTTGGGTGGTCACCCTGCGCCACCTGAGACGCCCAGCTCTGCAGGGAGAGGAACAAAGCTGTCGCCCCTGCCAGGGGGAACTGCAAGGCTGATCTTCAATCATTTCCCAGACCAAATCTTCGACCATGGTTTAGTTGTCAGCACACAACACACACAAAAAGGTAAAATTTAGATAAGGGGACGACTGGAAAACGCAACTGATTAAAACAGCCGGAATTCATGTGATTTTCTCAAAAAACAGGTGATAGGGAAGGTGTACGCTAATGTGTTTGCAAACAATTCCACGGGTGTTAACGTCTTTGAAATGGGTTTTAATGTCTCTTCCAACTTCAAGCAGGAGATTTGCTGCAGAACCCAGTTTGGCTCCTGAAACAGACAATGGGGCTGCACAAGCCTGGGTTTCTGAACTTTGGGATAAAATGCCAGGTTCCAGGGGGATATGAGGGGGACAGTTCGGGAAGGCTGCACCTTCCCGGTACCTCAGCAACCGGGAAGGGAAGAGGGCAAGATGTGGCCAGGAGTTTGGGATGAAGGAGGCTGCATCCTCCTAAACCTCGGGACAGAAAACCCCGCGGGAGTGTGCCCCAGTGGACTCTCCCCCTTTATTTGAATAATATTCTTCTGTCTCCTTTATAGACACTGGCTTTTCCTAGTGGGATTTTCTGTACACGGGTTTCTGTACGGGCTTCTAGAATTTCAGGTATTTTGCCAGACAGGGCTCTGATTTTGGGATGGTTTGGTCCTTCAAGTGAATCAAGGGCTCTCCACTTACATGTGCAAAAACGTTCTGATGAGTTTCTCTGGTGTTTATTAAATCCCACGTACAGGTTTGGGAATTCCGAAGTCAGCATTTGCCATGTCTCTTCCACAGTAACATCTCTCTCACTGATAGTAGCCACAAATGAGACTGAGAAAACTGTTCAGGTTTTTATCTGAGAGATTTTACCAGAGCTCTCAGGTGCTGCTCTGCGGTGTGGGCTGGAGGTCAGAGCCTGAGGCAAGATTTGGGCTTGCCCTGGGATGCAGAATCCTGGGACGGTTTGGGTTGGAAGGGATGTCAGGGAACATCTCATTCCATGGCCAGGGACACCTTCTGCAGACCAGGTTGCTCAGAGCTCCATTCCAGCTTGGAAGGGAGGGAGGTCTGAGCTGCTCCTCCCTGTGTGTGCACACAAACTCTACATCTTCCACTCTTCTCTGTGTTCATGTCAACAACCTCTTCAGTGTGACTTTCTCCCTTTACCTATTTCCTGCTGTGAACTTGGCCAAAATGAATTTGAAATACTTTCAGGGGGTTCTGGTATTTAGAGCCTTGGCGCTGAACCACTTTGTGAAAATCAGTTTCCTTTGCAATGTTATTAACACAAAGCTCGAGGCACTGCAAAACTATCCAGGTATGGAGGGATGTTCCCTTCAAGTTTGACTCAGCAAGAAATCCTTCTGAAAATCATCTTATCAGCTGTATTAGGCAGGAGTTGAAAAAAAGGTATTATAAATATGTTTGGATAACAAGCATGTTTTTATAAACGTATATATTTATGTATTTATCTATCTATATAAAAATTTCTTCTTATGTTGTATATGGGGGAACAGCTGTTTAGTTTGATATTAAATTATATTTAAGTTATTAAGTATTTAATTTCATCCTGAACTGTCTCTGATGCTGCTGTTGAATGCAAAGACTTCCAATAAATTCACTGAGCTCTGTAAAGAACTTAAACCTGTACAATTCATCTGTATTACCTATTGCATTCAGAATATGACATTTACCTGGCTTTAAACACTCTTCTTCCAACTTTTTAAAATCTATGTGCTAATCAAGCCTTTTGGTTTTCATAACTTGAAAATTGGTAGAAAGGCGCATGATTCATTTTGAGACTATTTAGTTCTTTGTTTTATTATGTGAGACAGGTCAATGCTTCATTTGCTTGTATTTGAACAGGGTTTCTTTAGGAACTGCCTTTTATTTTAGTAAACATTGACAATTTTATTTCTTCAGCTCCTTGAAAAACCACTTCATGTGTACTCATGTAAAGAATGCCTCCTGCAAATGGTTGGCACAATCCTGCATTGATTAGAGAGGAAATTGAGATTAAAAGAGAAACCTGCCAGAGAATTATCTGTAAATAAAAGCACATTTAGCACTGCACTGGTGCTTCTTGGAAAACAATCCCTGTGCTCTTTGTGCTGTGCTTCTCTTTTCTAGCAGCACAAACTTCTGCCTTTGTATCGCAATCAGAATTCGAATGTCTTCGCATCTTGTCATCTGGCCTCTGGAGCTGAGAGTGATATAAACGGGATATCGCTGGTAAATGTCACGGATGCTGACGAGATGTCAGCAGACCACAGCTGAGAGCTCTGGAATTCAAATCAAGAGAGACTGATCCTTATCTCAAATGATGTGTTTGAGATTCCTCGCCCCTTCCCAAATTTGCCGGGGCTCCAGCACGCCGAGGCTGAGGCTGCCAGAGGATTTTCCTCTGCTCTAAAGGCTGCAAACTCCTGGAAATTCAGTGCGGTCAGGACAAGAGGCTCTTAATTTAAGCAAAAAGAAAACCAGGCAGGCCCTTTCTTGTGAGCTTTGAATTTTATGAGTCGGTACTTCTGAGGGTTGTTCCACCTTCTGCACATTTAACCCGAGCCCAAATGCACTGATGTGCTGTCCTGGTTTAAAAGTAGGTGGGAAACCGCCTCACAGAAAGAGTAAATGCTATTTTAGGATTAAACCTCTTGAATCCCTCATCTTACTGCGCAGGTTACAGCAAGATGCTCTGCTAATGAATCATCACCGAGCAGCTGCATTTGCATAACGGAGGGAAGATGAGGCACCACACAGCGAGGGCAGCCGCTAATTTATGAACAGGAGACCAGATTCATTTTTTTACAACATTTTTTTTTCCATTTATATTTTTATATGTCAATGTAAAAATGTTTCCATGGAGACTGTAAAGGTTTTTATTAAAAGGTCGATAATATACCTCCTACATAATAATTTAAGCAACTTGAGTGAAACCTTATGATCTTGTTTTTCGACGTGTTCCAGTTGGCGTTTTTCCTCCATTGTAACCTGTGCCAGAAAAACGCAGAGAAACTGTAAAACCTGGGAATATGGCATTGTAGCAGCACATATATATAGATATAAAAATATTAATGTTTGGAGGTAAAAAATACATTAGCAGGATAAAAGTGAATTGGCTGGGTGCTGTGGTTACGTAATACCTGGTGTTAACATGTAGCATGTACTGCTTGTGCTACACCAGCATATTTTCTGATATATAATCCAGTGTTTATCTATATTCAAATTAGAATCTATATTTTTACTCTGTTCTCTGGAGACATATTATTTAAACAATCTCAGTCACAAAAAATAAATGTAAGGACTAAAGCTAAAATAACTCTGAAGGATTTTTCCCCGTCCTGATTACACTGCACTCTCTGCTGTCTTAATATATCTTTAATTATTACAACTGATCTGAACACAAAGGGGACGGATTCTCAGCTGCAGGGACTTGGCTTCGCTCCACAGAAATTTCCAGTGGAAGGGGGTTAACTTTCATCGGGAGTAAATCAGACCCAGGTTCATATTTCCTGCCCTATCTGGTTCTGCCCTTTGCATTCTGCCGGTGTGAGCCAAAATGTGAGCAAACTCCGACCTCTGCTCTGTCAGAATTCACTCTCTGCTTCCTCCCTGGTGTCTCCTGTTCCCGAGTCTGGAATGAGGAGGCACAAAAAGCCGCAGACGCCGGCTGTGTGTCAGCGCTTCCTTTGGATTCCAGGCACAACCTGGACAGGAGGGGATGGAGCCGAGGGCTGGTGGTGGCAGCCAGAGCGTGTGTGGAGTCTGTGTGCCCTGGGAGAGTGTTCAGCCCACAGAACATTGCCCAGAGCGAGGACACCACGGATCTGGAACCCACAGGAACAAAACATCAGTGCCACTCGAGGGACAAAAAACACCCAGTGCCACTCCAGGGATAACAACACCCAGTGTCAGTCCAGGGTCAACACTCAGTGCCATTCCAGGTGTAACAACACCCAGTGTCACTCCAGGGATAAAAAACACCTGGTGCCACTGCAGGTATAACACTCAGTGCCATTCCAGGTGTAACAACACCCAGTGTCACTCCAGGGATAAAAAACACCTGGTGCCACTGCAGGTATAACACTCAGTGCCATTCCAGGTGTAACAACACCCAGTGTCACTCCAGGGATAAAAAACACCTGGTGCCACTGCAGGTATAACACTCAGTGCCACTCCAGGGATAACAACACCCAGTGCCACTCAAGGGATGAAAAACACCCAGTAACATTCCAGGGACAAAAACACCCTGTGCCACACCAGGGATAACCAACCCAGTGCCACTTGAGGGGCAATCAACATCCAGTGTCATTCCAGGGATCACAACCATCCAATGCCACTCCAGGGATAACACCCAGTGCCATTCCAGGGATAACCAACATCCAGTGCCATTCCAGGGATAAAACCCAGTATCACCAGGGATAACAAACCCTCAGTGTCACTCCAGGAACAACAAACACCTGGTGCCACTCCAAGGATAACAAACCCACTTCGCCTTCCTGAAAGGCAACTGTGCAAGCACGGGAAACTTCCCAGCATTTGCATAACCTTAATCTTGTGGTGAACATTTGCAGATTCTCCACTCTTGCTTTCAGCAGCCAAGGCCTTTTAACTGTGTGCTTTTTGATTAACCAGTGGTATCTGGGAATAATAATTGGTCATGGCCATCCATCCTGCAGGGTTGATTAACTGGGAATAAGCTGCACATTTTTTCTTTCTTTTTTCTTTTTTACTCTCTTTCCTTTTTTTTTTTTTTTTTTAACTTTAAAGCTTTTCTGTGGTAATTCCACCATTCATCAGGATGGAGAAATTGGCTCCAAACCAAGTACATCTGCCAAAGCCATTATTTCCATCATCACACTCTGCATCAGTCTGCAGTGCAGCCTTGTAGGAAGACAATGTTCTGTCCCCTTGTGGTTCTTAAGTTATGGGTAAGGAGCTTACATATATTAAAAGGAGGGTCTTCACTTAGTCTCTTAATCTTTATGAGCACTAATAATAGTCAACTTCATTTCCAAAATTTAGAAACACTTGCTTTCAACGTAGAAAGGTTGCACATGCTGGAAGATAAGTCTCAGTGCAATGAGATTAGGAGCTCCATGGTTTTGTCAAATATCTCCACATTTTAGGTTTCAAAAAAGGGGCCTCTGTAGCTTTAACATGTAGGCTCTTCCTCCTATACTTACATTCTGTATCTTTAAGAGGATAATTGCTGAATTGAAATTTGAGAGTGTTATCTTAATAACCAATTACTCAAATAACTTTGAAATTGGCTTAAATTGGCTCGTCATGCTACATTTACCTGAATCTTTTTATGGGAAAGTTAGGAACAAAAAAAAAAAAAAAAAAAAAAAAAAAAAAAAAAAAAGAAAAGAAAAGAAAAACCTTGGCAGCCTGATTTGTTTAGCATTGCTGGAAGTTCCTGTTTGCAGCAGGGAGAGTGGCCCAGGGTAACCCCAGCAGGGACCCCCTGCCCAGTCACCTCCGGTACGGAGCAGGAAGGCGGCGGGAGGCAGGGATGGCCCCAGCCTCTGACTGCTCACCCCGAGGCAGGGATGGCCCGAGCCTCTGGCTGCTCACCCTGCCCAAACACTGCCTACGGCTGCAACCAGAGAGAGTGAGGGATTCGGGAGTGGGAGGATGGATATGGCTGGAGAAATCCGCCACCTCCTAACAACGCGCTCACAGCTCGCAGCCCATGGTTTGGAGAGGAGCAAGGGGAGATATTTTACAGCTCTCTTTATAAGGCTTGTTAAAAATAGTGAAAATCAAGATAATCTTCCTTAAAGAATTCATATGTTTAGCAATATGTTTGGGTAATATAGATACGTTTAGCAGTATGAGGGTCTGTGGTGAAATCTGTGGCAGATCCTGCATTACACACTTCATCATTTCCTGATACCAAACAAATAAAATGGTAAAATTTCAAATGACTTCACTGAGCACCGATCAGACAATTGAATTTCACAAAAATATTATAATAGATCTGCAGAGGACTCATTGCCTCTGTGAGCAGGATCTCCATTGACTTTCCAGACTGTCTCATAGCTCAAACTCACCATTTACCAGTTCGGGTTCATTGCTTTATTCTGGAACACCCGAGTGTTCCCCCCAGCTCTTGGATCCAAGACCCTTTTGCTCAATAGCCAGAATAAGGGGCATTGCTGCTCCTTAATGGATCGTGTTCTCCACGGCCTGGTGCCGTGAGGTGGAGCCGCGTCTGGAAAGTGATGGATCTGCCGGCAAAGCCAAAAATCATTCTCAATCCTCTTTTGTTTTCTGCCCCAGCAAATCTCAGACAAAGAAGGTCCACATGGAAAGAACCAAAATTTGCAAAGCGAGTCTGATTTAGGAGCAGTCAGAATAACAAATAAAGTGCTACGTGTTGTGTTCTCTCAGAGAGAAGCAGAGATTTACTCCAGACACCAAAGGAGAGTTGCTAGGATTATGGCAGGCCCACTGGACCTCCTGCATTCCTGGTATCTCCTGTCCCACTGTGCTGCCCACAGAGTGCTATGAAACATCACAAATTCTGAGGTCTTGGCATTTCCCTTGATTTTCAAAATTTTAAATTTTTTTTCTGATAAAGTCTCCCAGGTTAGAATATTTTTCCTCTCCTATTAAATGCTATTCCATTAAATTGAAGCCGATGTTTTTCTATTAGCTTATTCTGAATATTTGACCTTTGGATAATCCTAAAGTGCAACAACATTTCCCTGCAGTGCTGGTTTTATTGAGCATCTCAAAATGGAGATAGTTTAGAATCAGTGTGAAGTTTGAGTTCTGTGATAATAAGGCCTCATTTTCCTGAATGATTTGACAAGGAGGAAAACGGGCCAGCTCTAAATAACCCTAATCCCATTCCTAATGATTTCAAACATATTTGTCCTCCAGCTAAACAAGTAGTTTAAGGCTATTCCTAGTCCAGCTTTCTCGATAGAATATCCAGATTTTGTTTCAATGCCTGGGAATACCCAGGGATGCAACCAGATCTTTAACTGCTCCTTTTACAAAACATTATCTATTCTTATCAACAGATCCAGACTCTGCTAGGCTAGATAAAATGCCCCAAGCAAGAGTTAGATGGTCCAAACAGGATTGTTTTCCTTTGATTCCCAACCTGTGTGAGTATAACAATGGGAATTTATCTCTGAGCCTTGTTAGTTTCCACAACATCTTTTTCTAAACCTTTAGTCCATCTCTTTCATAATTATCTATAAATAAACTTTTTGAAGTCATTCAACTACGAAGTTAAAATTCAGTTTTGAGTTGGAAGGGACTTTAACGCTCATCCAGTTCCACCCCTGCCATGGCAGGAGCATTTTCCACTGTCCCAAGCTCCAAGCCCCAGTGTCCAACCTGGCCTTGGGCACTTCCAGGGAAATTATGACTCATTTTGAGCTGATTCTCATTCCACTTCAGTTCTCTAAGTCCAAGAAGACAAATTACTAAATTCATCTTTTGTCCAACCCATAATTTTTATTTTAGCTTTGGTAATTTCAAATGCACCAACCTAAAAGTCAGTATTTTTGCACTAAAACAATGTAAACGCACATTGTGTCATTACAAGGATAAAGCAAATCTTGCAATAAAGTTAATTAAATATCCCAAAATTCACCCACAAACTGAGTCAACCAACTTCCTACCCTTTGGAATCCTACCCCCAGCCTTATCTAAAGTATAGACATGGAATTTTCTCTCAAAATTAACCATAATATTCAAATTTCCTGCTGGTGATCCTTAATGAACTTCTGTCCATTTACAGGATTCAACAAGAAAATTTTTAACCTATGGCCGTCCCAGATTCCTTTCCCTGGTTCTTCTGCCCCCATCTCCACCTTTTACAGACACCTGAGGCTCTTCTGGCTCCTCATCCACACTTTCCTCTTGCTGTGGTGTTTGCCTCTGCTGCTTTCTCAGAAGCCACTGGAGAAGCAGGTGGGATTTTGAGAGGGAAATATTTTTGGCTTTGAAAAACACACACTTCTCTAATGACTCTCTGAAGCGCCAAATGGCTCAGGGATGGCAAAGGAATGCACTATTTCTGAACTTTTTTTTTTGTTTTTTTTTTAATAAAAAGCAGGTTTTAGATGGTATCCCTAATGGAAGAGGAGAAATCTGAGATTTCTGCTGGCATTTAAGGACATATGTATAGGATTTAGGTGAGTATAAATTCAAGTGCATAAATGATAAATGAAATACCAGCCACAGAGGATTATTTATTTCTGTCTGTGGACAATTCTACTCTTTCTGTTGAGACCCTGGTCCTGTAGCTACACAATGTGTCAGGTCTCAGAGAGATGTGAGGCCGCAGCGATGTGGCCGGGGGAGGAAAATGTTTTTCTTGTAGCTCTTGTCCTAGATTGGATTTGCTCCAGGAAATCCTGCTCTGGAGCAGGAGCCAGCTCAGCTCCATGCAGATAACACATTCGTAGCAGCTCATCAGGTCTCATCATCTGTAACACGAGGAGCTAAATTCCTGCTGGAAACACTGAATCCAATAACGGCGGCGGCGGGCAGAACCACGGGACAACCCACGTGTTTTCAGAAATTCACTTTTAACCAGGAACACACATAACACGAGCTCCAATCAGAAATGCTTCCATGGGAATTCATCAGCCACTGGCTACACAGATGCTTTCCCGCAGAAGAAATGCTCCTGGAAGCCAGCTGGACAAGGGTCAGACACCAGCTATCTGCTCATGCTTCATGTAGCTGCATCTTTCTGCCCAGCCTGTTTGACAACTGTGACAAAACAAGAACTTTCATCATCATCCAAGATCTCAGGCTCCTGAGATCCCATCTCAGCTGGCCTTGCTCAGCCCTCAAAGTCCTCCTAAGCTGCTCATTGAAAATGAGGAATTGCTAGAGCAGCCCATGTGCACCTTTGACTCGTGGTACAGCTTAAAAAAATCCCAAGCCTTGATCAAAACTGCACAGCAGAAATGTTTGTTGGAAACATATGCAGGAGACAGCCCCATTCCCAAATTCCTGCCAGCCAGCCTGGGTGTCTCCAGACCTGTTTCTCCATGAGATGCGTGTCTCCTCCAGCCAAGGCCCTGACGACACGATTATGGTACAGAGTTAAAGAAAATTGATAAATTCTCTTCTCCACATAAAAGAAGTCCATACCCCATTTAGCAGTGCAATTTGCCTACCCACTGTCACTCACATAAATCTCCTTTATTAACTGGCTAATCTTCCTTCTTTCCCTCTTTTTCCTTCAGTCAGACTTTCTTTAACTCCCCTTATTTTGAGCATAAAGTACAAACCACAAGCCCCCACTTCATTCTTTCTGTTCTCCCTAACTGCAATAACAATGGTCCTTCATGAGGGACAGGGCATTTTTCAAAGAGATTTTTTTTTTACCTCACTCAACCATCCACTGGACATTTCTGCTGCCAGGTGTGGGCTGGTCCTTCACACCACGAGAAAGATTTGCTCTTGCAATATTTCCCATCCCATTAGACACAGGAAATACTGGATAGCTTATTTTTTTTTCCTCAGGATTTTCTGTTCCAGCTTTGCAGACCCAAGGGGCTCTGGGAGCTGAGGCTGGATAAGCACCTGAACTTCTGGGCTTTCTTTCAAGCTGCTGCCACCTCAGTGCCCATCGTGGCTTGGCCTCCTCTGCCCCAGCCACCTGCACTCTTTTCACCTGCCTTCCACTGCCTCTGTGGTTGTAAATGAGCCTTCCTGCACGGCTGGGGAAAAGAGATGTAAAGGGTTAAAAGAAACCTTATAAGGCAGCCTGGAAGAAGTACAAGGCATACAAGTCTTATGTAAATGTGCAATAAAAATGAGGAAAGGGAAAAAAAAATAATAACTTGAAGATGAGGGTGCTGTTTTTATTCCCAGCGTGGGCTAATAATTAGGGTGAGAATGTCATGCAATGAATTTAAAGCATCTCGTATTTGCTGTAGCCTTTGTTACTGTTTTTACCTCCTATTGGATTAACTTCCCTTCTAACCAATACAATATTTTTCAGCAATAAAGCATTCACTCAATATTCCTTTTCATAAAACCCTCCATGGCTGTAAGAAAACATAATTGGATGTGCACTATACAGCTTGAGCTTCATAAACATTAAGTCCAACAACATGTTATAAATAATAGTGATACAGAAGATTAGCTCTATTAACCTCCTAACTGAGCTGGAAGCATTAGCCTCTTCCAGAACCGCTGCTCCGCAATTCCATGCAAAACTCGGGGTCTGCCTTTAATTTCAGCCCTTGCTGCTGTTCCCACATCTGCCTTGCAGACCTTCCATGCTCCTGGTCCTGGCTGGGTCAAAATGCACAGTGGCAGATTGGCATATTGAGCTATTAATACAGCGCTCGATGCGTTACAGATGTTGCAGAAATGAGCGGCGCTCGATCACCGCGCCTTGACACGGGGGCCCCAGGGGTGGGAGCCTGAGACCCAGATCTGTCTACAACCTGCCTACTCCAGCGAAAAAAAAAGAGGGAAAAAAAAAAAAAAAGGCAAAGGAGAGTTGCCCCTTATTGCAGAATCACATTCCAGCTTGCAGAGTCAATTTTTCAGATGTTCTGGCTTTCCTGTTCCTTGTTCCTTCACTCAGACCTCATCTGGCCGCGATGAAAAATGATGTGACGCAGTTTTTTATTCTGCACTTGACACCCTTATGGAAGGCAACGTGGCTCATTGATTCCAAACTCCTCAAAGGTCAAGGCACTAGGAACAAAGATTTTTTGGAAGCAGCCCAGGAAAAACTTTAAACTCGGACCCTGTGTACCCAGAAAAAACAGAACTGTTAATTGTTACCCCTTCTGTCGCTATTAAGCCTCGTATGAACACTGAACATATGTTCCCTGATCATGTACTTTTATATTAAAATGTTATTGAGTCACCAGGTGAAATGTGTATTAAGTGCGCAGCTGAAAATAGACAGTAGGTTTAAATCTTGACAGCAAACACCTGTAGGGTTTAGAAAACTTAATTCAAATAATGTAATCAATAGGTTATGCCACAATTTCAAGTTTTCCCAAACACTTTTATATGGAAAAGGATATTAATTCATCTGAGATTAGTTCAGCTAAAAGATAGATTTTTCTCTGTCACCTCTAAAACACAGATAAAAAAAGAATTTGAGATGTTTTAAGAAGTGCAAACCATATTTTTCTGGTTTAGCACATCACAAAATTATGTGCTTTTTTTTTTTTCCTCTCTCTCACTTTCTCCGATGCAGATTAATAATGATTGCTCACTCCACTGTTTACTCATTCTGCAGCTCTTCAGGTCTGGAAATGCTAATATGTGAATTATGTTCTCATTTTATCATAAAAATTGGAGAATGGGTCATATCCAAACAAAATACAGTGTGAGGAGGGGACTTGAGTTTTTCAGATACACACAAAACCTGCCACAGCAATGGAACCTACAGTGGAATACAGCCATGGAAAATAAACAGGAAGATTTGCTTTAGAACCATTGGTTGAGTCCTTCCAGATAAAGCTTTGTAAGATGTTGGGTCTTCATAGAATCATGGGATGGTTTGGGTATGAAGGGACCTTAAATCTTATCCAGTGCCACCCCTGCCATGGTAGGGACATCTTCTACTGTCCCAGGTGTTCCAAACCCCAATGTCCAACCTGGCCTTGGGCACTGCCAGGAAAGTGCTGCTTCTCACTGCTATCAAAGCCATCATCCATCTGTGTGTCTTTAGAGTCACTCTTAGGCCAATCCTCACCTTTCTGTGGCCACCAGGCTGCAGATGCCATCCCAGCCCTCGTGTGGGGTGGAGAAGAAATCTCACAGTCCTTTCCATGGTCAGGATCCTCTGCAGGGGAAGGGGATCCCAATCCCAGGGAATTATTTACTGATTAATGCCTGTGGGCCACACTGGGTTATGTGACATGGGAAATACCCATTGTCAGAAGAGATCTACACATATTTTGCATGAATTAATCTCTCCATTTAACATACATTAAATTGGCTTGAATTAAAAGTGAAAAACTCCGTGGTGCAGGAACACAGGAGTTTCCAGCTCCTTTGGCAGCAGAAACTCTTGAAAAATATAATTTCCTACAGAAAATCAGTGGTGTGATGTGAAAATCTCAGCTCTCACCTATGGCAGGGACTCTGTTATTTTTCTTTTCCTCTTTTTCACCTGGATAATCTATTTGGCTGCTTCTGGTAGCATTAATAGATGGACACATCATTTTGGGTCTCTTTCATTAAGTGAATTTTCCAAGGGAATCATGCTTGTTCTCTTTCTCTCCTTGACTTCTCAGTATTTCATGGCAAGGTCTTTAACAGTGCAGACCTGTGCCATAAGGAAAAATAGTCTCCCTAAAGAGACAGGAGTCAGTAATCCGAAAGTCCTACTGAAACGTGTTTATATTCATTCTTTCCTTTCATTATGGAGAATTGCTCCAAATTTAACTGAACCAAACCTAAAGATTGTACTGACATTTTAAAAGGAAAATTATTCAAATCTCCAGGACTTTGTTTTAAGAAATGATTTTTCATACAATTTAGGTTTGATCCAGTCTCCAGGAGGTCTTTTGTTTGATTTTATAGATTATATTAACATTTTAATGATTTTATTGCTATGTATTGATAGCAAGCTTTTTCACAGGGAACTCAGAGAAGGGCCTCACAAGATTTAGAACTTAAATTCAGTGAGTGTAGTTCCCAAAAAGAGTCTTCCCAAATTATCTTCAATTTGTGTGAATCCCGTTGAAGACATACAGAAATATCTGTGTTTCTCTGTGCAAAATGTGTAACACCAGATTTTAACCCAAAAGGTTTTTTCCATATACAGAAATCTATTAAACTGAGTTGTTTCCTGTTATTTTCCTTAAAAAAAACCCTCCTATAATCTATTCCTGAACTGTAGAGAACACAGATTTCCATGTTCTTTGAGGTCTAACTCCACCTATTTCCTTGGTGTGATGTTAGCTGGGAGCTAAACCCCCTTGGCTGGGTTTTCTGGGATAAATGTAGAGCTCCATGGAGAAGAAGAGTTGAAAACCCATCCTTAACACCTGCCCCTGCCCCAGCCACAGAGAGGACTCTAGATTCCATCAAGTTGATCTGATGGCTCTTGAAAAGGACAAAACTCCACATTCCTGTAGCACAGCCCTTCCTCTCCCTGGGAAATTTCTCCATACATGGCAGGAAAATCAGACAAAGAAAACTCTGCTTATTAATTATCATCTGCTGGGTCCTCATTACCAGATTACCTTTAATCTGCAAGCCAGGCCAGCACAGGGAACGGACTTTTCCTCCCCCTCTGTGCTGTGAATGATGATTTGTTGACTCTCTTTGATATCTGCAGGTGTGGAGGAGGTGGAAAGGCTTTGTTACCTCCAGGCTTTTTGCTCATGGGCAGGATTCCACTGTGGGGAGGCCCAAATTCTCTGCACTCGGGAAAGGAAAATGAATGAGAGGGAATTGCAGCCTTGCCTATTGCCAGTGCTGTGCTGCACGGAGGGAAAACTCCATCCATCCAAATCCCAAAAAGGCAGATCTCTGCCAAATCCCATTTGGAGATGCTGCAGGGCTGGGAATTGGCCTCTCATTAGAGATGCTGAGATTTCTCTCCTTAGGAGGGCACTCTTCCAGCCCATGGAATTTCACGGGAGATGAACAGGTAAAACTTGCCAAAAAAATTCCACTGTGTGGGCAAATGCAGCAAATTGTACCAAAAGTTGTTCTCAGTATGCCAAAAACTTTCTGCTCAGTGCCAAAGAGTTGCAATTTTAGCATCTCCTATATTTTTAGTACTGCACTGTATTAGCTGGCAAGTCAAATAAAATATAGAAGATGCATTGTTCAATAGTAGCCACTAATCAGTATTTATTAAATACATTTATACAGGTACAAGTAGATAAATTGGATCAGTGGACCAATTTTTATTGTTATATTTATTTGATGCTATGTAATAAAGTAACTGGTCTCTCTGAGGTACAATTGCTAAAATTTCATAAGAACTAAAAATTAATATTCTAGAAATCACAGAAAGAAATAAAATATAACAATTTCAATGTCAGAGGCTGTTTGGGTTTTTTCCCTAATATGGCACCTGGCATTTATATGGAATCAAGGAATAGTTTGGGTTAAAAGGGACCTCAAAGCCCACCCAGTGCCACCCCTGCCATGGCAGGGACACTTTCCACTGTCCCAGCTGCTCCCAGCCCCAATGTCAAGCCTGGCCTTGGGCACTGCCAGGGATCCAGGGGCAGCTACAGTTTCTCTGGGAATTCCATCCCCACCCTCCCAGGGAACAATTTTATCCATATTTTTATCCTAAATTTCCCTTCTTTTATTTGAATTGGTCTGTATTTATCCTGCTGGGAGTCCGTATAATATAGATTCCCATTTCCAGAACAGATAGTTCTGAAAGGACTGGGATTACAGCAGGAACTGGGAGCAGTTTGGGAACATCGTTTCAGAGGTAACATAGAGCAGTTCTTAATTTTAAAATAACTTCAAAACAGCGATTTAGAAAGCAGCATCATAAAAGGAGGTAACCTATAGGCACATGAGACCCCTGGGCCACCTGGGGCATCATTGTGCTGCAAAAGGGCAAAATCTGATTTGCAGACAGGGAACAAAACCATCTTGAGCCATGAAACCACTCATTGAAAGGCATAATCCTAAATTTGGATGTTTTATCCCCAAAGAAAATCAACCAAAGGAAGGTTTATAAAAGGAACAGGCAACATCGCCGGACTCAGACTCAAAAGGTTGGTCTGGGAAGAGGGAATTCTGGCTCCAGCTTTTCTCTTGGACCTGCAGGAATGGCTCTGAATGACATCTGAATTGCCTTGGTGAGAATTTGGGCATCTCATGGAGTTTTGAATGTCAGGACGAGCTACTTAAAACTCCATTTAGAACTTAAAACAGAGAGATTGATTTTCTGATGAAGCCCATGGGGATGTTTCTCCACCAAGTCAAATGAAAAGGAAATAAATTTGGAGGAAATTAATTTGAGAAGGAATCTTTGTATTTTTTCCCAGTTTGTTTTGCATTTTCCTTTATTTTCTGTGGTCCTTTTGCAAGCAACAATCCCACCCTGCGCATAGCAGCTCTGAGCTGGATGCAGCTGCACCTTGGAAGCACCTGACATCCCTTGTCCCACAGCTATGCCTCTGGAAATGTCTATGGATGTGCCCTCTTCCTCACAGCTCCCATAATGCCAACCATCAGCTGGGTGAGGAGATTAAACCAAGAGAAAGGAAAAAAAGAGGAATAAAAACAGCAGACCTGGGAATACACACATTAAGCATTCTATTGTGCTTGCCCCAAAATGATATTCTTGGGAATTTACGCAACGTTTTATTACTTGCTGTATTTAAAAATATATACTTCATCCAACTCTTCTTTACACAGTGGTGCTGCTAAACTTTTAGCATATTTTATGTGTTCAAATAAACTCCAGAGCATGGCTTGCAATGTTAAGTCAAAGGCAGCAATTTATTAGCAGAATTCGATTTCACACTCGTGATCTCTACCCAGAGCCTGACATTGCTCTGTTTGCTCCTTGTAAACCTCAGAACTTTTCCAATGAGCACAGAAATCTCGTTTCACATCTGGGCTAAGATTTAAACCAAGGTGGAATATCAGAAGTAGCCCTGAGAGCAAGAGTTCAGTTTATGAAGGCATGACTAAACCTAAGAATTTCTAACAGAAATGGTTAAAAAGCATGTAACTGTCCCCAGTTCAGGCCAGAGAGGCAGAGGGGTGAGCATTTGCACAGCCTGGTGTCTCCACAAGCTGCCTCAGACTCCAGCTCCACCATCCACAACCTCTATAGCAACAGTTTTCATGGACCTCTCCTCCAGCAGAGATGTTGAGGTTGGAAAGGTGCTGTCTCAATCTTCTTTTAGAAATTGTTGTCAATGAGTATTTCAAAATGTTCTTTAAAAACTCAAGGAAAGGACATCTTCTGCCTGCCGTGGTCACTTGGCTGGTCTGGACTAATCAGCCACTCCATGGGTTGTTTTTTTTTCCAGAACCATGGTAAAATTCTGCCTTTCTGGGGGATTTCTGATTGCAATGATGTTTGCTTTTTCTGTGCCTGGGAAAAAGGGACCCTGTGGTCACCGCGGGAGCCCCGACCCGGCATCACACCAGGCACACTCACATCTTCTGCAGGCACAGCCACAGCCCAAGTGCTTTGAGCCAAGCCAGAATAGTTAAACTCGTCGCCATCATCGAGTTAGAAAAGTGAATTTAATCTTGGGCTGTCAGCTCAAATTTTCCCCACAATTTCATGGAACAGCCCTATTTTCCCATAGGAAAAAAAGCTATGGGCTTCTAGCAAACCTTGGTAAGGAGTTATTTTGTTTGCTTTTGCAAGACTATCATCAAACCAAACTATGCAGGCTTGTCTTTAACTGGGAAACTTTTCCTATCATGCATTTTCCCACTCCAGAGAAACAAGGCCACCGAATGTGAAATGTGAGGGTTCATAGGATTTGTCCTTTGGATGCTGTTAAACTCTCTGTAGGTTTTAAACTAGCTGCCACTGCAGCTGCACATTGGCATAAGCCCTGTGGAACACCACCAGACATGGAGAAAATTTGAACTTTGTGTTTTCTCCATGCCAGTGACAGGTCTGGCTACCGATCGAAGGGGACAGGAAAGAGCAAGAGGAAAAATGATCTGGTTGTCCTTCATCACACAGCTCCTCCTAGAGCCAGGGCCTGTGGTTAGACCCAGAACAAACAAACAGCTGCTAAAGGTTGAGAAAACAAAGCCAAAAACCGCACGTGGGATTTTTTTCCCCTCCTTTGTAGACTGGATGGATGGAAGGATTTCTCCAGCCATGTGGCTGGGTTCAGTGGGACCATGCTGGGGCATGGGAGGGGGAGAAAAGTCCACTGAAAAGCACCCCGAAAACACAGCAAAGGCATTTCCGTGCACGTCAGGCTGCCTGGAAGGCAGGACTGATCAGGCATTGTGCTAAACTAGGCATGGCAGAGGAGGTACCAGCTGGTCATGGAATGGCTTGAGCTGGACCTCGAATGCACATCCTGTCCAACCCTCCTGCCCTGAGCAGGGACATCTCTGAAATCAGGTCCAGCTGGCAGAGGGAGCCTTCTGTGGGTTTTTCCTTTGTTTTTTATGTGAAGAGGAATGCAAACAACTCTGAGCACAACCTCTGCCCACGGCCCATGGGTGGCTGTCCCTCCTTCAGGGCCAGGGTCAGTGTTGGTACTACTGGGAACCAAAACTTCACAACATGGTTTAGTGGGCACGGTGGCATTTGGTTGACTTGGTGACCTTGGAGGCCTTTTCTGACCTCTCCTATGAGGAAAGGCTGGGAGAATTGGGATTGTTCAGCCTGGAGAAGTTTCAGTGTGACCTAATTGTGGCCTTCCAGTACCTGAAGGGTACAAGGAAGATGGAGAGAGATGTTTTATAAGGGCCTGGAGTGACAGAACAAGGGTTAGATGGGATATTGGGAAGGAATTGTTCCTTGTGAGGGTGAGGTGCCCAGAGCAGCTGTGGCTGCCCCTGGATCCCTGGAAGTGTCCGAGGCTGGATTGGATGGGGCTTGAAACAACCTGGGATAGTGGAAGGTGTCCCAAGGCAGGGATTTGAAACTGGATAATCCATCAGGTCCCTTCCAAGCCAGGCCATCCCATGGTCCTGTGATTCCATGATTCTGAGTGGAGCCAGGGCTGGAGGGGCTTCCTTGGCTCCTGCCCTCCGTGCTGATGGCTCTGGGTACAGAGGGAACAAACACAGTGGGAATTTCCAATACCAGGCTCATGCTGCTCTGCAGGACGAAAGGTGTGATTCCACAAATATTCATGTTATCGTGCTCTAAAAGGTATTTTGTCCTGAATACTGCATGTTATCACCATGGAAATAGGCAGGCAAAGTAAAAAATATGCATTTCCAGGAGTTGTAGGGAATTCCATATGATAGGCCACTTTCTGTTAGACAGAAGATTTTACATCCTCCTGAAGGAAGTAATGGACTTTTATTTTGTACCGCCCACGAGAGCAGCTGGAGCAGGAAAATGAAGATTCTTTTTTGGGAGAACTTCCTACAGATGCCTTGGAAAAGCAGCAAAACAAATATCTGGTTTTACCAGGACAAACCCAACTCCTTCCATTAGAATGCTTTGAGGGGTGGGCAGAAAAGTGATTGTCCAGTCCAGCCTCATAGGAACATCTGTGACCAAACTGTGTTTCGGTGTTTCAATTTTCAGTTAACTGCAGAAACCTTCATTTTCAGCCCTGCTGACACAATTTCAGCACTTTAAACCATAATTTTGAGCTGTGTAGCTACCGCTATACAGCCAGATTTCCTTCCAGAGCGGGCCACAAAGTCACTAAAGGGCTGACTTTAATTAAGAGCAAGTTCAGAAATACAATTATATATGAAGGTATATGGAAGCCAGAGAGCAAAGATGCAGAAAGTTCAAGGCCCACGTACTGGTGCTGGGAGATGAGCAGCAGCTTGCTGCAGGCAGGTATTAGTTTTCATGAAAGTGCTGGAGAAATCCCCGAGGCTGTCAGGGCGCTTGTACTGGGAAGGAGCTGGAGTTACAGTAGGAGAAAAACTTCTGATACGGGATTTCCAACCACATCAGGCCAGTGCCTTGCTCTGGTTTTCCAAATTGGGTACCAAATCTCCCTACCTAAATGCCTTAATTGTTTTCCCAGGGAAAGCAACAGAAGGTAATCAGTACCTCCAACTGCACAAACCTTATGTTATCTTTATTAAAACAAGCCACAGAATTACCTACATTGCACGCCTGGAAAGATTTTTTGACAGATCCAGAGATGAGCATGTGTTAAAATAATCATCTAGAAAAAAAATAAAGCTCAGAATATCAGAAATGTCAGTTGCTTCTTGAATTATTGCTCCTAAGCAATACTAAGAAAAATACAATCCAGAAAACTTCTTAGCGTTGACACTGAAACCCGAAGAAATTATTAAAACACGGCCACATCAACGATGAACAAAATTAACCGTCGAGAAAACTTGATGTTTAGCCACGGGTTCGTATTCTCCCCTGTGCAGATGTTGCAGTGAGGGTGTCAAGAGTTTGGTTCCTTTGTCCCCGTGTTGGGAACGACGGCGGCTCCGCGGATCGCTGACGCGCTCGGAGGGTGCGGGCCCAGCTGCAGTGCACATGAGTTCAAGCTCCTGCCCGGGCCTCATGTTTCAGCATGACCTCAGTTTCCTGTGCTGAATGGGAACCAACGCGAGCGAGCACTTGTAAAACTGTTTTTGAAGAGTGAAGTTATGAAGAGGTGCTGCAGTGTCAAACATCTGTTCCATCCATTACGCTCAAATAGCAGTGCTGACTGTACAGTAGGGCAAGAGCCGTCAATAAATTAAAATCCTCTCGTGGCCATGCTCTCCTGACTCTCTCGAGCTGCCTGGCTCTTGTGCCAATTTCAACCATGAAAGGAAGAAGCTAAATAAGAGAACAGGAATGTTGTTTGTTTGGTAATTAGGGGTTTCTTATGGTTGTTTTTAGGGCAAGCAACTTGTGGGTTCATTGGTCATTTAGTATTTGTAAGCACTCACAGCGCAAACTCAAATTTCAACCTACATTAAAAAATAATTTTGCTTGTATTGTGATTTCTGGTTCAAGTAATAGTGGGAGAAAAAAACAAACACGGTTTTCTGAAAGCTGTACAGTTCACAGATGGATAAGTACTGAAATTCTATATTTGTGATTTCTGGAACCCAATACAGTTAATTACGTTAAGATATGTCCTGTAACTGCACCACGTATCTCTTGTCAAATTTGGCATGTACGTTAATTACCTCAGGAAAAATACATGTTAGCTTAATGGGGTAGCTGCTTGTTGTGATAAAATATAAATTGTGTTCCAGACAAGATACATTGTGCAAAATAAGCAAAATCTTAAAAGCAGAGATCTGTTTATATCCAGGAGGGGGGTGGGGGTCTGGGAACTAAAATATCAACCCAGGCAGTCTGAGAAAATGTTCAGAGGCTGCAAAGTCGTTCACCTCAGGGTTATTGGTTCAGATCTTGCTGGGATTAGTCATGTTCATCAGAAGCTGTTACCACCAAAGGGATCTGCTGTGGTCAGCATGGAATGGGCTGCAGGGATGTGACCCCTATCCAAAATCCTGGTGACGATGGGAGTGCCTGATCCTTCCCACCCTGAAAATCCTCCCCGTTTTCTCCAGTCCCTCTTCAGGCAGAGTGAATCCAAACACGAATCCAAAACAAACCTTTGGTCCACTTGCTCACATGCTGGTACCATCACACCACCTCGTTTGGGTCCTCTGCCTTTTTTTCAGCTATGGATGTAGGGAAAAAAAAAATTAATTTGAGAACGATAAATGTGTAGGAACAAATCAAAACACCACCCAGCAGTTTAAAGAGAAAGATGGAGGCACTGCTGGTCCCTGTTGGGAATGGTTTGGGGAAGGAAAAATTAAGTTTTTGAGCTTGAAGGCATCAGAATGAATGACCAGAATGTTCCTATGAGCCAAACTGAATGTTGTCCAAGATATTTTTACCTCCCAGATGTTGTAGCACTCATATCCACTTCCTAATTATCTCAGCTTTAATGCCATGCTAATATGACCATATTGCCTTTGGACCCTGTGTATCTTCATCACCTCTCTCTGCCTTTTGCTCTCCACAGGCAGAGAAAAATACATGCCCTCATCACAAAATCAGCACCAAAATACCAATTCTCAGGTGAGTTTCAAAGAATCTTTAACCCCACATGGAGACCAGGGCTCTCACCTATCTGCAAAATGCATAATCTCAAACAACTCAACTTCCTGACCCAACAACATGAGGGAAGGGAGAGGATTGTTTTCCATTTTGTGGCCAAAATCCTCTACAAATTTCTAAAAGTTCATCCATAAGATCCATAATGAGGCATTGCAATTGTATGTCCACACACAGGGAAAAAAAGTTAAACTAAAGGAGATTTTGGCTTTAGTGGACTCTATTTCACATAATACAACATAATCTCTTTAGAATCAGCACTCAGCTTCAGGGATCTGGTTCATCTGGAAAAGTAGCCTCTTGAAAAAAAAATTAGATGTGTTTTTGTGGCTGCAGTTAACAACCAATCCAAAAAGAATCATCTTGTGAAAAATACTTGGCTAGAAAGTGTGATAAATATCATATACTCCCTGCATGGCTGTGGAAGTCATGGGATTCTGACAGAGCAGGGCATGAATTTAGAGATAACAAATGGAAAAGTGTCTGAATATTCCAGCAGCATTCCTCCTTGTCTGCTGATGAAGATGGCCCGCAGAGCAAACTGTTCGGCCTTCGAAATTCTCTGCAGAGGAATTCTCATTCCTTTAGTGCACATAAATATTTGCATCTTGTTGGAACCTGCACCATGGAAGTCAGAGACAACAAAAATCCTAACTTTTCCAAAGTGATTTAGGGATTTACACATCTTCTTCTGGTGCAAACTGGAATCATTCCACTGACTGACTGGTTTGACGAGGAATCCTGTAAAAGAACAAGAGAAAGAAAAACATAAAGCAAAACAAAACTAGAAATTCTTGGCACTTGGGGATTTGTGTTGGCCAAATGACGAGACTGAATCCCAGAATCTCTGTTTGGAAAGGATATGAAGTCATTGTTCAAATGTGCACATAAACTGGATCTAGAGGGATAAGATTAAAAAAATTTACAGAGTTCAGTCTCATAAAACTATCAATTATACAGGACTGTTTGTGTCCATTTCTGTGAATTTTTCTGTAGACCAAATGTTTTCCTTTACTTCTGGGTACACCATGGAGCTGGCATAAAATCTGGAAGGTTACTAAAAACAAGGGGCCAAGGATCTGCTTAGCAAACATTTTGTGGCTTCATTCACAGAGCAGTTGCTGTAGGAGGAGCAGGGTTGGCTGCTGTGAAATAGGAGCATGAACTGATTTTATGAATCCATCTGCATTTTGCAGAGGAATCCTCTTGCCATTCTTTGAAAGCAGTGAAGTGTCAGGAAAGTGGATTTTCTTCTTCTGGGACCATGCAATGTCTCTGATTTTCTGGTGCTTAATTTAATTCAAGTTAGATGAGCTAAATGCAGGCTGAAGTGTGCTCTGGGTGCAGCATCTTCCTGCACTTAGGGGTATGGTTTGTGTCTCCCATTTCTCTGGTTAAACTGAAAAAAAAAGTTAATCAAACACCAACTTTAAAGATATTTTTTTTTGATTGTTCTGTATAATCCCCAAAGCATAAAGCTAAAAGATGTGGAATATAAAATATGGAATCCAGCAATTGCCAAGGCTGGACATGGTGAGCTGTTTACCAGAAGGTGTGGGACATTTCTGGTGCTGTGGCAGAGTGCCATTAAATGTTAGTTTAAATCACTCAAAACCAGTTTATACGTCTCCCTCATGGAATCATGGGATGGTTTGGGTTGGCATGACCTCTAAAGATCATGCAGTGATCAGGGCAGGGCAGGGACACCTTCCATGAGACCAGGGTGCTCCAAGCCCCATCCGACCTGGCCTTGAACACTTCCAGGGATGTGGAATGAAGCAACCTGATCTAGTGTCCATCTCTACTTTCTGGGTGATCTGGTTTCATTTTCTAGGAGGTGGGATATTATGTTGATTATTAGGTGGGATGGTTGAAGCCAATGGATAGCCAGTATTCTGTCCAACCTGGTGTGTTTCTGCTACAAAATATTCAGTTACATTGGAATATTTTTTCGTGATCTTTAGGATGCAGTCATGGAAATATCTTGAAAGGCAGAGTGGTTTTGTTGCCTGCTCCTTTACAAAACAAAACAAAGAGGAAATCTGAGGCTTGTCCCAAGTCTATCTGAATTCTTTTCTGTGCCAAACTGGGTTGGAAACTCCTGAGAACATCTGTCTTGTGAGACTTCTGGTGCTTCCTGCTCCAGCTTGCGTTGGAAATGTCACAAGCACTTCCACAGCTTTTCATATGGTATTTCAGCATCCCTGCTGCCATGCTCTGCCAGGAGAGAGATGCTCAAAGCACAAACCACGGAAGGGGATGGAAAGAAACACAGGGACTTTTTGTACAGGTTCTTTATTTATTGTTTAATCTGCATTTTTGTTAGGACAGCAGTAAATACTCTGAGTTTGAATGCTAAGTGGCATTACCATCATTTCAATTTCACTTCTGCCTTTTCTTTGCACAAACAACCCGTGCTCTCGAGGCACCTCCTGGATGTCTCTTCCCATCAGCAAACTCCTAGGCTGGAAAATGGAGCGAAATCCTACAGATTAATCCCCAGCACAGGAAAAGTTCAGCTCTGCCCCAGCCCTTCACTTCCATGTTTTTTAAGACCACGAGTGGCTTTTTGAGGAACCACAGGAGGGGTCAGGTTGGTGGCACCCATCAGGAAAGGCACCACGGTACCTCCCGGCTGCCAGAGAGGGAAGGGAAAGGTCCTGTGCAGCCTGATGAGCAGCCAGCAGAATGAAAGGTCAGCAATTTGTCAGGTTAAACAAACCTCTCAGAGGTTTGTTATTTGAAGGCCTGACAAGTTATGGAAAAGCATTTTAATTAACAACTCTCCGATTTTAAAATAAAAATCAATAAGGCACACATATTTCTTTAAGCGATGTCCACAGTTCTCCTCCAAAGTTCCAGGCTGACAGATTTCCATTAGGTTTATTGGCTCGAGATGATGTGATTGTGTTTTAATATGGAGAATTAATAAAAGATATATGAACTTATATTTATATAACCCAGTACAAAAGGGTCAGTGCATTTCCTGCTCTAATTTTCTTCACAGTTTAGATTTAAATGAGTTTGATTCTTCAAGGAAAAACATCATGACATAAAGACATAACCTTCACACTCTTTGACTCCCATCACCCTCATTCACCAGAAAAAGAGAGGGGAAAAAAGAGAAGGAAAAGGGAAAAGTAAAACTCAGGCTATCTTAATTTGTATTGACTTCATTATTCTCTAGATAAAAGGCTACTCAACATAAATGAGGACGCTGAGTTCAAACTTTTAAAGAATTCACATATTTACATCAATTTTTAAAGGGTTTTATAACTAATGAACTCAGATTTCTTTTGGCATGGCATAAAATCCATTTGTACAGTTTTTAATTAAGAATGCAGCCTACGCAATTAAAATTAAGGGTAGAGACTTCATCAGATGTCCTGTGAGAACCGCAGTCGAAAAAATTATGTTAATGCTGGATGTCCTAAAAGCATTCTTGGAATGTTGGAAACACTTTGTGAGGAAGTATTTCTGCTATACAATAAGGATTTATTGAAAGGTGAAAATTAGAAGCTTTTAATTTTGGAGTGTTAGGAACTTATTTATCACTAATCACTTTGGCATTTGTCATAGCGCTTTCGAAGCAGATGGGATAATTTAAAACTGCCTCAGTTTTCCTAAAAATTAATAAATTCATATCTGTATAGAAAATTTTTTATATATACATATATATAGACAGACATGCACACAATCTATCATGCAAATAATGCAGATGTAGCCAAGGGAATCCCTAATGTAAATTTTAATATTTAAAGTGACAAGGGCCATTATTGGGAATATTAAGAAACTTCTTTTGTAGAAATGATTAAAATGACACTTGAAATAATGACTGAAAATTATAAATAACTCATTTCAAACTTGCATAAGCTATATAGGAAAATTAAGTTTGATAGAAGTGGAAGGTGTTAAATGAGCTCCCTAGAAAACTGCTTTCTCTTTAGGAAGAGATGCAGCAGGATCAATGGTGGGATGGGTTTTCCCATTTCCCAAACTCTCTGGATCAGCCTGGAAACAGTTCTTTCAGTGATGAGTTCAGTTGGGTTTTTCAGAGTGGGAGAAACTCAAGGAGGAATGCCGAGAGCGAGTGGAGAGCGCGTGTGAGGGGGATAATACCGCAACAAAACAAAGACCTGATCCACTCCTGTGCAATTCCGACCTCTTCCTTCACACTGGGTGCAGGGATTTGCTTTCTTCCCTTTCCCTGTTTTCCCTTTTTCTTTTCAACATGGCTTAATGCAATAAAAATGTTTTATATTTAGAAGAGTAACAAGGGAGCTGAGGCTTAGCTTTGGAAGGCGAGCCAAATTTCATAAGGATTTGAAAGTGTAGAATAAGAAGGTTTGGCTCGCAGGAGAAGTCATTTCCAAGCCAAACTCCTGACAGGAATAAATGTGCAAAGAGGAGAGGGGGACACAGGTTTTGGGGAGGAAAGGGGCTGTGGTGATGGATGCAAACCAGGCAGGAAGGAGCAAAGGATGCAGCGGCCATGACTCACACAGGCATGGGCAACCGCTCACTCAGTGGTGGCCATGTGAAAAATATTTCATAAAACAAAGAGATTAAGCCTGAAATCCATGGATTCCAATACTTGAATTCAACAGGTTTTAAAGCATGGATGTAGGGTAGAATAAGGTGCTGCTAGCTCAAGGGAGAGGTCACCACAATTCAGCTGCAGTTCTCAGCTTGATGAGTTTCGTAGTAACAGCTCTGTTACTCAGAGCTCATAAAAACCCCCCAGTTTTAATCTTTTTTAGCAAGCAGACGTTAGTCAAAAAGGGAAAAAGATGCTCACAACTGAGTTATAGGTGGCTCTTATCTTTAGAGAGGCCAGTCAACAGCTCCCAGCTAAATCATAAATAGCAAAACGCTTACATAGCATCCACCATGGAGGTAATTCTCTCTAATTTACATCGGGTTTACATCACTGGAGCTTTTTCATTTTCACTGGAGCTGCTCGAGATTTACTTGCTTATGAATCAGAGCAGAATCAGGCCCCCAAATAGCTGCCTATGGCCAAAGATAACATTCTGGCCACAAACCTCATTTTTGTTCTTTCCTCCACCCACAAGCCAATAAAATTACACAAGACCTGGACCTGAGAGGCCCCCAGATCCGGGCCAAAAATAAATACAAAAATACAATAAAATTTTAATGTGGGGGCCTCGTGCAATCTTGAACCAGTGCAATATTTAACTGTATGAACAAAAGATGAAACAGCAGCCAAGAAATACATTTCACCTATAATTCCATGAGAACATAGGAAGAAAGAGCACGGAAAAGGAGGAAAAATCATTTCATAAAATAATAGTAATACCCAGGAATTTTAAAATACCCATAAAATTACAGTACTAAATTATTAGTGCCCATTTTAGATATTCTTTGAGTTTGTCAGAAACTTTTGATGAAAGGCTGTCAAGAGTTTCAAAACGAGGGGAATAAAGTGAGGCCAAGGAAAAAGATCTATTAAGAATATTAAAAGCAACGTGCCTGATCCACTGGTGCCAGTGTCTGGAAAGCCAAACGAGGCAGATCCTTAGGAATTTCTTGTCCTGACAGCAGCATCACACCCTCACTGGGAATTTCCTCCAGGAGGAGGTGTAGAGAGGGATGTGTGGGCTCCTACAGCCACCTCATTGCAGTGGCTTGAGCCCCTACCCAAAGAAAGGATAAAAAATCCCTTTAGTACCAATCCAGGATTTCAAGCACCAGGAACATTTTAATCCAGCCTGAATTACCAGATCAACCCAGCCCAACCCATCCCAACCAAAGCAGTGGGAAAGCAGCACAGGGGCACCAGTGCTGCAGCAATCTTTCACTCCCAGGATCTGCACAATCGGCCCTTGAGGCACTCCTGGCTTGCCCAGAGCTGGGTGAAACTCTGAGAATTTAAGAAAAGTAGTGATGCAGTACAAAAAAAGCCTGGGGTTGATAAGGAAAATGCAGAATTAGGTCTTCTTCTTTCTAATTAAGTCTGTGGGAGTTGCCACCAAACTGGAAGGGTTATTGGCCTTATCGGGGCCAGCGCAGTTTCTCCAAAGGAAAGAGCAGGTCTGCTGTGATTTGCCTTCAGGAAAATTCCCTGCAAAAGTGCAATAGTCAGAGCTTGTGTCATAAATATATGGAACTTAGTGTAACGATTTATAATTTATAATTTATAATAGTCAGCTGGACGATCTATTCTGACTCCTCTTCAGATCTTCCCCATATTTGGCAGAATACCAAAGGTTGTGTTTTGTTTCAGTGGGATTTTAAGCAGAACTTAAAATTATATCGAGCGCTTGTTGATGGAAGCTCTTGAGTTAATCCAGTCTGATAATGAGAATATTCAAAAATGTTTATGTTTAACCAGAGCGTTTTAATTGGCAAGTGAAATTATATCAGATTGTATCTATATATAGATATTTATATATATATTTACATAATCAGATTGATTAAAAAATAGTTTTGAATTATTTTTTTACATTTTAGAGTTGCTGGGTGTGCCGTGAGTTTGGTCCTTCTGTGGGTTTTTGGATAGGAAGGGCACAACAGCCGGATTCATATTTTATATCAAATTTACCTTTGTACTGACAGACCTTTCAGATCCCTGCGCCTCAGTTTCTGCAGCTGGATCACGGACCAGGCAGCACTGGGAAAGTGCTGGGAGCACTGGGGTGAAGCGTTTGAGGTAGCACTGGGTATTGTTCTCTCTGCTGCAGCCTCAGGTGGATTTTCCCTCAGTGGGTGGTTATTTGGTAATTGATAATCCCCCCGATAGGAGCAGAGGAATGACAAAGCAGTGGGCAGAGTGGCTGTTTTCCTGGACTGGTTTGCCCATGTTTAGCTTGCAATCTGTGCATGGAGGTAAATGTGCTGTCGAAAGCAGAGAGGATTGGAGATCAGTGAGTGCTAAAGGTGACCACGTGCACTCCTGAAAAAGATATAGTGCAGCCTGAGCAGTCCCAGACTGTCCCATCAATTCCCTCTAAACCATGACCTGGAGAAATCACCTTCCAGCTGACAGGGGCTTAGGCAATATTTCAGAATCTGGTCAAGATTTTACAACACCAGATACTGTTTCATTCTCCGGGCTTTCTCTGACCAAAGAATTTTTGAACTGGGGCAAACTGTCAAGTATGCAGCGGTTTTGTAAAGCAGACAGCAAGCCAAAGAAAACTCTGCTGAGAACACCACAGTTATTGATAAAGAGCCTGCACAGAAATAACGAGATGGACAAACGCTGTAAAAAACAGGGGCTGGGGGGAGATGGGGAAGGGGCTTTGTCAGGGCTGATGCTGAGCAGCTTCCCAGCCCCGACTGCGGCCAGAAAGTCAAGCCTGGCTTCAAAAAGCTGCTGGTGCTTCGGTGTAAAATCCAAAATCAGCACAGATGCAAGCTTGCTCAGAGACTTTTCCCATGCTGGAGCGTTTTTGTGTTTCCTGCCAAAGCCTGTGTTGCAACCTTTGGCATGCAAGTGTTTTAAGGTTGTTTTGGTTTTTATAAAATGCTGTGATAATTGTGAGCCAGATCTCATCGTGCAGCAATCTTGTGGCACTTCAAGTTTAGTCATTGAGCAGAAGTTATGCATTTCTTCTACTGCTCAAATGAAATGCCTCCATTTCTCATAATTATTTCTGACATTTCACCCATTATTCCCCAAGCCTCCTCAAAGGACGTAAATAACTCATAATTCTCTTGTGAAGGCAAGTGTGAGCTGCAGAAATGTAAACACCACGACATTGCTACAGCACAGCCCTCAAAACAGGGAGGGTGGGGTGTGCAAGGAGCGAGGGGAAGCAAAAAATAAAAAATTGCTATGGTTGGTGTGGCAACCAAAAGAGTTGGGCTGATTTCTCCTCTTCCAGATATCCAGAACTAAACATCAGGAGCAATTAAAAAATTGTGGTCTTTTGTAAATTACTCCCAGAAGAAATCTTGGAAATCTTTCATTTTAGTCCTTTCGGTCCGCTGAAGCATAAAGCTATTACGAATGAGCAAAAATACTAGAGAGAAAATTGAAATACAACAGTAATTAACAATATGAATATATCAAAATCCAACCCAACGGGCAGGATGGGGCCATCAGACATTTTAACATTTGAGTGACGGGCAGGTAGGGCACCTTTGATGTCACTTTTCCACCAAGGAGTGACTGAAAGATGAGCGATTCCTCCTGGAAGAGGGATGTTCTCATCATTTCAGTCTAAAATCCTTATATTCAAGGTGCCCATCTTGTTTACCTTTGAATAATAAGTAATAATTCTCATTTTAGGATCTTCTTTTCTGTTGCCATATGCTAAATGTCAACAAAGGATTATAGGAAAAATCATTGGAAATGTGCAGCTATCACAAATAGAGATTTCCCTCTGGGTTCTCTAATACTTTACAGACAAATGTTAAAGATTTATTGCACATGAACATCAAACATGGTTTTACTACAGTTCTCATTTGGATCAAATTGACACATTTTACATTCATTTTAGCCTAATGAGATTCTTTCACTACACATTATATTCCAAGTGACCTCGTACATGAAATTTGTGGCATGGAACAAACCCACTGATATAACAAAGCCCTTTCCTGACCAACTTTTGGACTTTTTAGAAAAGAAAAGAAGGAGTTTAGCAAGGTCATGAGTCTGGGATATGCATTTATTCATCGATGTTCAAGAAAAAATTAACACAAATACTGTGCAGATTATCACGTTTTGCCAAATTTCCATTTTCAGTGTTCACACCTCAGGAGTCTTTTGAACTTTGATTACAATCTGAATATTCAACACTTTGGGTCCTATCCAAATATTTATATTTACACCTGAAATATCAGTGGATTTCTAAAGAATTCCTGGAAGAATTTTGCCTCTGGTGGTCAGAATCAGGCCCCAAATAACCAACAGAATCCCAGCTGCTGGAATCTGACTTTTGAGAGCAGTTCACTGCAAAACCTTTCCTGACAGTTTTACACAATGCAAAATTTGCTTTTGGGGGAGACTCAGTGGTTTAGAAAGAAGAAAAAAAAAAACATAAGAAAATTTTTTTTTGGCTTATCAAAGCAATTAGTAATGGAATGCAAGTTTTTAACACTGTGCTGTAATGTTGTACCAGGGAAAGGTAGCAGATGACCTTGAAAGGAGGTGAAAGGAGACTAGAAAATGTTAATTAAAATTATTAGTGCTGTTTGAGGTGCTTATCTTGTTTACTGCTAAGGTGTTGCTCCCTTCTGCATAATTAGGGGTAATTTTACTTACTTTCAAGTCTGTAATTTTAAATATCACAAAGTTTTATCTTCCAACAAGAAGTAATTCATTATTGGTTTGTATGTAGCTGCTTGATGTTTTAATCAATATATGCAACTTCCACAAAGTCTGTTAGAATTTGTCAGGAGGTTTTATACATCTTTTATAGTGCAGGATTAGGCATGGTATATGAAGCTGAAATCCCATTTAGTAATGAAATTTAAACATAATTCTGTGTTTATGATGTGAAGATATATTTTGACTTGATCTGTCCTTTTACATTTCCCTTTATCCACGATTATTGGAGGACAATGATATCGGGAAAACAAACCACAGTGAAGTTAAATCCATTTGAACACAAAGAGTTACTGTCAGTTAATCCTAATAGAGACAATACCGATTTTTTAACTAAACTGCTTAAGAAATGAATATGTCTTGCATGCTTTCAATTTGTTTTAAATCCTAATATGCAGAGCTCTTTGCTGTTGTCTAATATTTGCATAAAATATTTAATCTTGTACTTTAAATTAATGATATTAAAGGTCTAAATGTTTGAAAAATGTTGTTGTCAGAACAATGTAATCTTTTCTCTCCAGACTTTCTTCATATAATTGTGGTGCCCTTATCCTAATATAATTGTAACCTTCCTCTGCACTGTCCTGCTTTGAATGTTCTCTTCCAGGACTTTCTTTATTTAGAGATTTCTACACTTTATTTTTTTTTTTTTTTAATATTAAGAAGTGGGGCAGGGAAGTTCCTCTGCTCTCCAGGATACAAGGCAGGAAGAAATATTCTCAAAAAAAAAAATCTCATGAGTCAAGTTCTGGACATCAGCGTGTGGGGCAGGGGCGAGGTGGGGGCTCATTTTTAATTTTGCTGCTGTGATAAAAATATTGCTGCTCTTTTATCTTCAGCAGAGCAATTAAAGCCATGCAGGGCTCTTGAAACCCCGTAATTTTTAACCACTGGCATTGTAGGTAGAAAGAAGCCTACCATTGCCATGAGGCTTTAATTAAACCATAAAAAAATGGAAAAATGTCTTCAGGAGCACATATTAAAACAGGCAAGGAGCTTCAATTCATTTTCTTAAATTTACTGAATATTGAATAGGTTGGAAGTTTGCTGGCTTAATATCATTTGATATCATTTAATATCATAACAACTGAATGCAGATGTTTTATAAGGGAGTGGGCCCTTTTTTTGTTGTGTTTCTCCCAAATAACTCAACAATGCCTACTAAGAGGTTATGCTAACGTGGTCCAATTAGGTCACTAATTAATTAATCAAATCACAGGCAGCACGTGCTCCATGGCACACGGGGGGTGGCTGGGCAGGGCTGTGGGACCGTGCCACTGCTGGAGGGCACAGCCAGGCTGGTGGCTCCCATCTCCTGGCTGGGGCAAGGCAAGGAGCCTGGATGGCAATGGGATTAATCCTGGAGAAAGAGACACAAACAGGAGTTTCACTAAAAGGGGAAATTAGGAAGAAATCAGGAACAAATTCTTCCCTGGCAGGGTGGGCAGGCCCTGGCACAGGTGCCCAGAGCAGCTGGGGATGCCCCTGGATCCCTGGCAGTGCCCAAGGCCAGGCTGGACATTGGGGCTGGGAGCAGCTGGGACAGGGGAAGGTGTCCCTGCCATGGCAGGGGTGGCACTGGAAGGGCTCTAAGGTCCCTTCCAACAAAAATTTTCACAACCCTAAAGAAGCAGGTGCCAGTGCTGGTGCCAGGCTTGCACTCCTGAGGATGGGAAGAGCTTCCAGGCATTCAGGGTCTGCCTGACTGCATGGAAGGGATGCAGCCTGGTGTCATTAACCCATGCAGGATCAGATGGTCACTGGCAAAGAATAGCAGCTCTTTGGCAGCCCAGAGTGGTGCTGCAGAGCCTCCATTTGCCCCAGGGCCTCCCAGCACTGGCAAAGGAGAAACCTCTGGAGTCCTCTGGGAGGATGAGAAGCACCACCGTGGAATTCCTCAATTCCGGTTCCTCAGCTCCGTGAGGTCTGCCTTCACTCTGACTGCAGGTGCTGAAGGAGGAGATGGAGAAACCTAATCTTAACCCTAACCCTAAACCTAATCCTAATCCTAAACCCAACCCTAACCCTAACCCTAATCCTAACCTTAACCCTAACCCTAACCCTAACCCTAACCTTAACCCTAACCCTAACACTACCCCTAACCCAACCCTAACCCAACCCTAACCCTAACCCTAACCTAACCTTAACCCTAACCCTAACCCTAACCCTAACCTAACCTTAACCCTAACCCTAACCCTCCTCTGGGGAGAGGAGAGCCAAGGGGCTGGCACTGCCAGGAGGGATGCCCAGACAGCAGCTTGGGTCTCTGGACTCCTCTCTGGCACTGGGGGGGTGGTGGCACTGGGAGGCTGTGATGGCACTGGGAGGCTGTGGTGGCACTAGGAAGGATGTGGTGGCACTGGGAAGGATGTGGTGGCAGTGGGAGGGCTGTGGTGGCACTGGGAGGCTGTGGTGGCACTGGGAGGGCTGTGGTGGCACTGGGAAGGATGTGGTGGCAGTGAGAGGCTGTGGTGGCAGTGGGAGGGCTGTGGTGGCACTG
>VWZV01008847.1:93628-110962 GCA_013397155.1 Irena cyanogastra
CTATGGTGGCACTGGGAGGGCCGTGGTGGCACTGGAAGGGCTGTGGTGGCACTGGAGGGCTGTGGCGCCACTGGGGGGCTGTGGTGGCACTGGGATCACTATGGTGGCACTGGGAGGGCCGTGGTGGCACTGGGATCACTATGGTGGCACTGGGAGGGCCGTGGTGGCACTGGGATCACTATGGTGGCACTGGCAGGGATGTGGTGGCTCTGGAAGGGCTGTGGTGGCACTGGGATCACTATGGTGGCACTGGGAGGGCTGTGGTGGCACTGGGAGGGCCGTGCTTTCACTGGTGCCTGCTGAGAAGCAGCAGCAAGAACAGAGCAGCGACACTGGGGGGAAAAAAGGGAATTAATTCAGCTTGGAGAAACAATAGGAGAGGAAGGCAGTAAGGCAAAGAGGCACATGAAGGATCTCAAGAGCAGAAGACAGCGATATTTCCAGGGATTTATGTGGCACTAAAAGGGATGTATTATGGCAAGTAGATGAAAGGACATATTATACTGCCATATTTGATGCATGGCCACATAATCACACTAAACTGAATTTTGAATAAGAATGGAAGAAGATTCCTGTAGTCAATTGGAACTACAGAGAGAATTTAAATAGTGGACCTAATAATCTGAGGGGTTTTCCTTTGTGGCATGGGGTGAACGTCAGAACAGCTGAGAACAGCCATGGAAAATGTCAGGACACAGCTTCTCAAAATTTCGGGGTTTCTCTGTGTTTAATGGTGGATCAGGTGACACCCAAATGTCACCTGCACCCCGTGGTGTGGCTGTCCCTGCACTGGGCACTGCTGACTCAGCAAAAGGTGCCACGCAGCTTTTTGCAGAACCCTGCTCTGACTTTGAGACCCCTCAGCCAAACGGGGACTGAGTCCAGGCATTCTCTTTGTCTCCAGATGGATTTCCTCAACGACAAAATCTCCAAGGACATTGCCAAACTTCATGAATTTTGTCTTCCTTCTCCCCAGTCCATGTCAAACTATGAACTTGGCACAATTAACATCCCTCAGTCTGGATTCCCTTGCAAGGCTTCCGTGCCAAAACAGAGTTTGAACAGAACCTGCTCCAAGTTTGGTGTTTGTAAGGATGCCCAAAACCTGGGGAATTTGGGGTTGTTTGTTCCAAACATTTCAAACAGTTCCAGTGACATCTAGTGGGGAGCAAACCCCTGCAAGCGGCTCCAGCCTTTCAGAAAAATCCCATTATCCTTTATTTTCTTTTAACCCACTGGGCAATAGTTTCCTACTGAAAAAAAACCCCTCAGCTGTGGTTTGTGTGCCATACACCATGATTGAAAAATAGTTTCATAGTCCACTGAGAATTTCTCTTTTCTGGAAACATTTCATCTATTAAGGACCATTTGGAATTTTCTCTGGGACATTCCACTATATCTAAAATAAACTCATGGAAGAAGGTCATGAAGCCTTTGGAAAAAAAACGACAACAACCACCACGAACTCTTAGAAATTCAAATTACTCAGAGAACAACAACAAAAACCTCAGTCCAACTGCTACAGCTCTATTACATAGAAATGTAACTAAATATAGTTAAAGTGATGTAAAATTAGCTTGGAAGCAAAACCAGGTCATCCTTCTCTCCCTCCCATCTCCCACTTTCCTCTGTGCTGTCTCCCTGAGCACCTTCTGCACGTTTTTCCTACTGAGCGTGGTTATGGGAGGGGAGGTTGCAAACATCCATCAAACACGGCCAAATCTCTTCTCTTTTACTCACGTGTGCCTCAGGAGCACCCCTAGATTCCATAAGATCCTTTTCCCCTTCTCTCTGAGGCACTGTGCAGTGCCAGCGTGTTATCCTGATTTAGGAGCAGCTCAGGCTTTAGGGTTCTGTCAGTTCTGAGCAAGGTTCCTGAACCAGGCAGGTTTCCCAGTGGAAAGTGTCCCTGTCTGGGGCCGGGGGTGGAACTGGATGGTCCCAAGGGTGTGGTTTCCAACCCACACCATTCCATGATTCCCAAGGCATAAATTGGAGCCACAAATAAATTATTAATCTCACAGCAGTGGCAATCCAAATTTCTGCAAGTCAGGCCTAAAATCTGTGTTTTGAAAGCAGAAATATTGTAGCAAATGGTGGAACGTTTTCCCTAAAACGGAAAACTTGCACCATTAAATTTAGAAGTGGACACACACATGTCCACAGTATTTTTGCTTCCTGATTTGGGATCACTGGACACAGGATTTCCTGCACTTTTCCAACAGAAGTACCAGAGGAAAAATACGACGCTACCTGAAGGCTGTGGTGTGGGTGCTGTTATATTGACCTGACACCAAAGGAATCCCAGAAAGTCCAGAAGCATCAAAGCTTTGAAAACCACAAAATAATTTTGAAGTTTTCCAGCAAATAGAGCCTGTATGGGTTTGCAAAATTTGCCTGAAAATTTCACAAGAATTCCGTTTCTCTCAAGTTTCCAGTCCTCCCCTTGATCCTGGCTATAGTCTCATAAATTTCTAGAAAAAAAGAAAGAGAAACATCATTTAGCGTGGTTGTTTTTAAAAGTTTCAGTTTTATTTTGCAATAAATTTTGGATGCAGGCTCTAAGAATCCTGTTCCTGGGACAAGGGCAGCTGTGTTTCAGCAAAGAGACTGCCATGAGTCACCCATTTTCTTTCTCTCTCGTTTCTGTTTTCCTTAATCTGAAAAAGAAAATAATAATCCAGACTAAGAAACATAAGCTTTCCTCATGGATGGGAAAGGCTGGGAAGTTCTGTTCCCAGGTCTTGAAAGGAGCTGAGGCATGAGCAGGAAACCTCAGTTCAGTCTCTGCATCTCAGCCCACCCTAAACTGGGCCTAAACTGGGCCTGACTGGGCGTGAGACCCTCAAAGCTCTCAGTGGTGTATGAAAATCCGACTGCTTGGATGATGTGGAGCCTCCTCCTCATTTTCAGATAACAAAGGGAGATAAAATTTATTTCAACAGTTTCCCAAACTTGCTATTTCCTCCATAGGTTATTGTTTCAGTTACCGCAGAGATTCTGGGCTCCCACCAGAAATGGAGAAGGATTCGCTCTGGAGGTGCTCTCCCAACCAAATTGTCCATGGACAACTTTGAAAAATTCTGGGCTAACTAATCCCTGCTTCGTCGCAGTGCATTAATTAAAAATTAATTCATGCTTGTAAATCACTTGCAGTTACGTAGAGAGAAGCAAAAATATTTACGTTGTTCCATTTTTAGTTGCATGGAAATTCTTGGAAAATGCATTTTGTCATTCTTCCTTTCAGAAGCACCGAATTGTTTTTGTTTTACTTGTGGTTTTGTGAACGAGAAAAAAAACCCCAAATTTCTCTTTGTAGCATTTGTTTGGTTTGGGCTAAAATTCCAAGGAAAATGTATTCCTTTCAGCAAAGACATTTCTTGGGCTCTGGTGTGCTCTCGGAGGCCTCGAGGTCAGAGGGTAAATTTGTCTTAGTTGCAGCTTATTTCCATGGGCTGAGTCTTACATGATTAGAAGCGTTCGGCCACTACTGGGAGAGGTGGGAGAGAAAGGAAGGTCAGGTGGGTGCCTTGGGAGAAAATCAGAGAGAATTACTATAAAATATGTGCAGTTAAGTGAGAAAATCAGCATCTGCTGGATGTTTGTTTTCTTTCGGGTTTTTTTGGAATTGCAAGAAACGTTACGAGCACGGTTTTGGTTTGGTTGTAATTTCTGGAGGGAAAAAGGGATGAGGATGAAGGTGGGAACTTTGGGAAGGTGAGGAGGAGGTGAGTATTGACAACAGAAGTAGTAACAGCAATGCCATTTTCTGGGATGGCTTCAAACCTGTGGAAGATCAATTAGGTAAAGAGAGAAACAAGCCACCTCTCCAGGTTTCCATCAGCCTCACTCAGAAAAAACTTCCACTAAAATTTTCTCCACTCTCCCAGTGCAAGTAGGAGAGCCAGGAATCACTGCAGCCACCCACAGTGGCAGAAGAGGCTTCCTCCACTTCCAGTTTTTGGGGCAGCATCACCTAGGGTTGGGGGTTCATTATTTTTCTCTCATTTGGCAGATGGGGAGGTGAGAGGTGACTTTTGAAGACCCCTCAGCCAAATGGTGACTGAGTCCAAGCATTCTCTTTGTCTCCAGATGGATTTCCTCAAGGAAAATCTCCAAAGACATTGCCAAACTTTGTGAATTTTACCTTCCTTCTCCCCAATCCATGTCAAACCACGAACTTGGCATAATTAACATCCCCCAGTCTGGATTCCCTTGCAAGGCTCCTGTGCCAGAGCAGAGCTTGAATAGAACCTGCTCCAAGTCTGATGTTTGTAAGGAAGCCCAAAACCAAAATGTTGCTCTACCAGAAGCAATCACAACTGAAAGAGGGCAGGTTTAACTTCCAGAGGGCAGGCTTAGGTGGGATATCGGGAATAAATCCTTCCTTGTGAGGGTGCTGAGGCCCTGGCACAGGTGCCCAGAGCAGTTGTGGCTGCCCCTGGATCCCTGGCAGTGCCCAAGGCTGGGTTGGGAATGCCCCTCTCTGATGAACACATTTCAAATCCACCTTTCTCTGGATGCTCCTGCTTGGTGTTTGTCTGTCACAGCAGTGAATTCTGCCTGCCCAGGTCCTCCTGAGCCCTGATGTACCACACACCTCTCTCACTTCCCGAACATTCTCTCTTTCAGGGTGATTCATTATAACCAGTCTGGCCAGGGAATCTTTATCAAAGAGCTGAAACTTCAGGAAAGTGGAGAGAATACTCCAATAATACCTGGTGGCTGTAACACCACCAGCACAGGCTGCCTGGGGAAGTTTGCACCTGCTTTGGAAAGACTCTATTTCTGATCTATAGACGTCTAATAGCAGTGAATATTAAGTTAATGTTAGGAAAGTTGTGGGTTTGACATTGCCTTTGGTGTTTCTCATATGTATTTTCCTTCCGGGGGTGCTGTGAAGCTCCTGTGTGAGGCTGACCACCATCCAGCCCGGCCTGCTCCAGGATCCAATAAATAAAGCCTGAGGAAAGATGTCACAGGCCAGTCCAGCCCTTCCCACATCTTCCCAGCTGCATCCAGCTCTGCTTCTGCTGCTCCTCAAGCAAGAAACTCCAGTTTCTTTCCTTGCTGTAATTTCCATGACCATAGCTGGGGTTTATCCTTGAGTGCCAGCAGAGAGGAAAAACTTTCCAATTTGTTGCTCCTGCCACAGGTCCATGGTGAAGGAACCTTTTACACCTCTTCAATGGGTGCACTTTTGCAGTAGGGGCAGAGGGGCTGCTTCTCTCCCAAAAATCCCTCTCTGGGCTCAGACCGGCATCACCCTCCAGGCTGGGCTGCCACAGGAGCCTGTGCCCCCGTTCTGCTGACTTAACTGAGTCAGGCAGGCTGTGCTCAGACAAAAATGATGTCAAAGGGGTAAAACAAAGAGTATTGTGTTTGGCCTATCTTGCAAAAAATTATGCGCCGAGGAAGAATAGCGCGGAAGTGGAGTAAGTACAAAACACACACTGGAGTGTCTCGTCGCTTCTCTGAGACAAAGGCAGACAAAATTAATCAGCAGTGATTTGTTGTGCCAGAAAACGCACGCTCCTGACTATCTCTGGCAGATTATTGCCAAGGAAATAGTTCCTCAATATCCCAGGCACATTCCTGACCTGTATATTATGAAGTTATTTCTGCTTTATGATTTGTAACCTGTAAAATGCCTGTGATCTTAATAAATGAGAGCTTGTTGCCTCCTGAAATCCGCTGTATTTCATCTCCTGCTTGCCTCCTTTGGCAGTGTTGTTATTTAGGCTGAGTTAGCATTAGTATTCTCCCTGAGCATATCCACTTCCATGAATCCGATCTCATCGCTGCGAGCGAGCACCCTTAGGACACGGTGACACCATCCGTATGACATATGATCACGGGTGGAAGCATAGCTGGAGGCTTTGTGGAAAACACTGAGGATTTCCCAACCTGCCCTTTTTCTTTTCTTTCTTTTTTTTTTTTCCCATTTCCCCACGAGGAAATATCGTGGACTTATTTAATTGTGTAATCGAGCCGACGACCCGTGGTTGGTTCTTGTAACTTAATAGTAAACCTGTAGAAAGGAAAGTATACAGGGCTGTCTTATTGACAGTGTTCCTATAGTACAATTCAAATTGCCTGAGGTGCAGCCCGGCACAGCTTCTGAAAATAAAGATATTTTCCTCTGTCATTTGCAGGAAGTTTTCTTGCTGTTTACAGGAGTTTCAGGTGGCAGAAGAATCCAGCGTGCTGCTCTCAGGGGTGTCCATCCTTCCACCCTGGGAGCAGCTCATGGAGCCACCCATGATCAGGCACATGGGAAAATATTCAATATCCATAGAAAAAAGGCAACTATGGATCCTCTCCATGCCTCTCAATGCTTAAAACAGCACAAAAGGCTGCAAGTTGTCCTTGCTCTATCAATTAAATGACACCAAGAGAAAATAAAATGATACCAAAAGTAATTTAGAAGCCAAACCTCACAGGGCCAAGCCTGACATTGACCCTTCACACCACCTAAATTATTGCATCCACTTTCTTCAGCCACTAAAATAGATTTCTCTGTATGTTTGAAATAAAAATAAGGGTGTATTTGTATTATTAGGAAGAATTTCCAGCATTAATGCCTGAGCATGGGGGCTTTGCTGGTGGGGGTTTTAGGGTGGGAGAGATGTGCAGAGGGCAGTCCTTACCCCAAAATTCCTGAACAACACCAGCCTGTAGAAGGTCTGAAAAAGCCAGACATCTTCTGAAGGCGTTTTACGAGTGCATATGGAGAAACTGCCGAAAATATAACTGTTAGTGAATAAAATGGAAATTAGTGCTGTTGTGTTCACCTGTAAGTTTTTCTTTAAAGCCAGTGATTGCATTTGAAACCTGCAATTCTCAACAAAAAGAGAAAAGTTCAGTGCTGATTGCTGGATATTTGGACCTCCCAGTGCAAACATTAACTGGCTGAGAGGCACTCTGGAATGTAATGAAGGAAACAATACTGGGAATGGAGCCAAACGCAGAAACACTGGCGCCTGCAACCTAGGGATTTGCCTCCTAGTAATAGGAGCTGAACAAGGCCCAGCACTTCTGTTAGGCTGGAAATGACATACTGTGATCCTTGACTTAGCCAAAGGGATTTTAAATGGAGGAAAGAGCTGGCAAGACAAAATCTCCTGCACTTTTCACAGTGTTTTCTAAAACAAGCAAAGGAAATCAGGAGAAAAGACTGTAGTCTATTACATTTGATCCAGTTAAGTCAAGAGTGGAAGCTTTTTAACTGCTGTTATTATTTTTTATACTTTCTCATCATGTCACACCACCCAGAAAGCACAGACACAAAGCAGAAACTTGAAACTGCTTTCATTCAAGAAGAAGGGCACCCCAACATTGCGTTATTGACAGGAGGGCTGCAAAAACTGACAGCTGCAGAAATTGTACAGTTGAAGTTCAATTCCCAGGAGCAGGAACAATATACTGATGGTATTAATTCCGTTTGGAATTGTTAAAATAAGAAAAGGTTATGGGCTGAGGAAGGGACCTGGTATATTTTTTTTTCTTCTTCTTTTTGCTTGTAACAAAGGCGAACCTTCCTTCTTCCCTGGTGTCCTTGGACTGTCATCTCCAACCTTTTGAAACTGTATCTGATTATCCATGTGGCAATTAATCATAATTAAGCAGGCTTGAGATTTGGAAAGGTACAAAGAAGGTGGCTATAGATCTGGCTTTTGTCCTGAGTAACCTCTTTTTTTTTTTTTTCCCTATTTTTTTGGCTGCTGAATCTTGTGTTTGGAGCCATGAGAGGGAGGACTGGAAAACTGTGAAGAAAAAAAAAGAGAGGCAGAAAAAACAGCGTGGGTGTTTTAACATCAGAGCCCTGAGCATCCTGGTTGCTCTTTCTTTCTCTTTTTGGACATCACAGTCCCTAGAAACTAAGTTCCAGCAAAGTTGGAAGCAGTCGGTTTCCAAGAGGAAGCTAGGTAACAAATTACCTTTCTAATGCCAAGTGATTTGGATCCATTCTTACAAACCAGATTTTTTCAATTTATTACAGGAAAACATTCAATCATTATACGCTGGCACTCTGTCTGGGGCACATGGAATGCCATTCTACCCACTCCGCCCACATCCAGTTTTTAAAGGCTTAGAAAGCCCAGAATGTCTTCTTATTAAATGTTTTATATATTTATAATTAAAATACTGGGCTGGCATTAGAATCATTTTAACAGATGTAACCTGACACAGGCTTTCTCTGCCCAGGGTCAGGCTGGGAAACAATGGCTTCTTTAACTCCTGTGTTATGCTCAGGTTTCTGTTTGCACATGGGTCCAATTTGTCCCATTTATGATTAGGTTTAAGTAAGTTGATGTGCTATTTATTTAGGAGAATTGCCATTTCAGACTATTACCATATTCCCTACAATATACATTACAGTGTGGTCTATGCCTGCACTGTCCATTATTAGGTTATTATAGCCCCCAATATGGTCCCAATTCACCAAAACAACAACAACTGACTTGATTCAGGCATTAAGTGATTTACTGCAGCTCTTTAGGTTGGAATTAATGTACACACTGCTCGCAAAAGCCAACACCCCCCTGCTTGCCCCCAACCCTGAAGGCTTACAAGGGCCATGTGCTGGCATGTGAAAGAGACTTAAACGTCTGTGTAATTGGTTTAAACATCGAGTATCAGCAGTGGACAGGGAAAACCAACAGGGCTGGCTTGCAAAATGCCAGATCAAGGGTGGGAGAATTGGGTTTACCTGTGGGAGCTGCTGGGAAGACCTCACAAGCCAACCCATCCCAGGGAGCTGAGAGCACGGGTTTATCTCTGTTCCCAATAAAACACGCTCGCCTCGTCCTGAACGCGGCAGCGAGGCAGGAGCGAGGGGAATTTATAACGACTGGCCTCAAACATATGGCTGGGTCTCTGCACTCCCCCTGCCCTAACTCTTGTTCAATCCAAGCAGTTCAATTCAGCAGCTCTTCAGCTCCCCCCAGCTGTGGAGATCCAGCCCCGTGCTCTGCCAAATCCCAAATCGCCTTCCCTGAGCCCGTCTTGGGTTCCTGTTGGCCAACACCACCAGCTTGGGTGGATGTCCCTGCACCACCAGCTCCAAAATCCACTCTCAGTCTCAGAGAGTGGCTGTTTTTCCTGATCAGGGGTAAAACACGGGATCAGCAGCTGGAATTCACATAATAATAAATTAATAATCGCAGCCCCCGTGCGTTCCAAAAGCTACAACAAAGCAGCAGCCGAGCAGAAAACAGCTCCATCGCCTCCACCAGCTCTCCCTGGCATGCATCCCGCTCCTGTCACTTGCAGTGAGGTCACTGGTCACTCTTTCTTCACCTGGGAAGCAGCCTGGAGGTTCCCAGTCTCCTCTTGGACAGCTTTATCCCAGAGCTCTGCTAAGCACAGCCCCTGCAGTGAAGGGGAGGTGAAGCTCCTGCACCAGCGCTGGCTTGGTGGTCATTCCTTGAAGGGATTCTATTCCCATGGAGTGCATTATCCAGGTGGTAATCCCTGGATTTTGGAATTAGCAGGGTGGCCACAAGTGTGGCTGGTGGTGTCATGACAGTGAGGAGCAGGTGATGGGACAGCAGCAGGGGATGGTGCAGTGCCCTGGAAGGAGCAATACTTAAAGAAGCATGAAAAGCCTGGAAAAAGAGGATTTGTTGCTGCTTTCTAGCTCTGGTACACACTCAGCTCAACAGGCAGCAGTGGGGCTGGGAGCGATGCTGAATTCCTGTAAGAGGAGAAGGAAAAGTGGGAATGCAGCTTGACCTGGATGTGGAGGAGCTGAAGGTGCTCACCAGAGTGACGACCAAGGCATTCCCTTCCCGGCCAGGGCTGAGGCTGTGGCAGGAACTGAAATCCGAGCTCGCTGCTTGCACGGCTCGGAGGAGAGGCAGCAAGAAGCCCTAAGATGTGACACCACCGTGGGCAAGGAAATCCTGGAGATTTGGGGCTCCCTCCCTGGCCTCCCCACAGGCATGCAGCACACGCCCGCAGCTCCCGTGCTACACAAGCAGCGCCACGGAGCTTTCAAGTCACCCAGTTAGTAAATCACAGATACTCCGGGTTCAATTTACACGTACGTGTCGCGTGATCTGTCCTGAGAGTAACCTCTTAATAAATTAAACGGAGCCCCAAAAGAGGTTAGAAAATGAAGTTAAATGCTTCACCATCTGGGACTCAGCCAGGGCGAGATTCAATATTTGGAGTGATGGAAAGGTAAAAAGCAATTGTTGTCATGTATTTACCACTTCTTTCTTTTTTTCTCACAGAGATAACAAGATTATAGAATAACTTCACTTTCTTATTTTTTTATTTCTTTTTTTTGGGTGAAAGAGCTTTAGGCTGAGCCTTACCCAGACACCTCCAGGAAAACATCACTAAATACCTTTAAAACTACAAGCCTGGAGCCTGTGAGTTTTTCTGCCTTTTGGAGGTGAGGCAGATTTCACAATTTGGGATTCCTGTCTGTCTCCTCCAGCGCTGCAGCATCCACTGAGCTGAGCTCCCACTTGCCTGCAGCCACATTGGTTTAGGACCCTTTCCAGGTCGTTTGGAAGTCAGGCTTGGAGCCTGCTCCAGTCACAGAGCCACATAATGTAGAGCTATGAGAACTTGGGAAAACCTGCTTGGCAAAGCTGCCATTATTTCCCTTTGGTTGTAAAAGCCAAAAAAAAAAAAAAAAAATTAAAACTGAGTGTTTTCCCTCCACCAAAAAAATCTCTAAATTGACCAAGCTCATGAGTTTGATTAAACCCACCAGGGAATTTTAAACAGAAGAGAGGAAAAATCTGAGTAGCAAGGAAAAACATGATTATTGGCTTTTTTTTTTTAATTATGCTTTGGACTTTTCCCTCTAATGGCCCACCCTGCCCAGCCGCTGGCACGGGCTGCATCTGCAGATGGATGGGGAGCGGGCACAGCCCCGCAGCGCTGGCACAGGCACAAGCGCGGCTGTGTCCGGGGGAATGGCACATTCCTTCTGCCGGGAAAAGCAGCAGCACCGACCCCCTCCCCGTATCCAGCCGCCGAGCTGGTCCCTGTCCCCACGCTCTTTCCAAGGTGGCAGCAGGCGCTGCCCCGGGGGATGCTGCGGCTTTATCCTCCTTGTAAATCCGAGCTCTTTAATTCGGCCGGGGTGGCAGCCCCGGCTCGGGGACTGCCAGCACCCAGGGGAGTTGCTGAGCACAGCCCGGCCATGGCTTTTCAAAGTTTTTTAAAGGATTNATATATATTAGGTCGAAGATTAGGAAAAGGCTCTTCCCACAGAGGAAGGTCAGGCACTGAACAGTCTCCCCAGGGCAGTGGTCATGACATAAACTCTGCCAGAGTTCAAGGAATGTTTGGACAAGGCTCTCAGGCACACGGTGACATTCTTGGAGAGGTTCTGTGCAGAGCCAGGAGTGGGACTGGGAGATCCTCGTGGGTCCCCCCCAGCTCAGGACATTCTGTGGTTCTGTGATCACCTTGTGTGGATGGGGATCACACCTGAGCTTGAGGCTGCATTTCCCTACAAATTCCAGCCTGTACTCTGAGCAGTCTAGGAAGGTGTTTCCCCAAATTGGAGGAGTTCAGAAGCATCCCTGGCTACCTAGCTGTGAGGATGGGCTTTGTGCCACAGTAGTGTGTTAGCAGCTCCCCATCTCTTCACTTTGTTGTGGGCCTGTGATTTTAGATTTTGTTTAGTGAATTCACAGCGTCATGGCCTGGGGGTTGCAGCAGAGAAATAAAAAATGTGGTTAAAAATTTAAAATTCCCTGCCAGTAAAAAGGTTTTCCTAAATATTATGCTGGTGTCCAAGTGAAGGTGATTTGGGTTTGTAGGTGGAACTTCAGCAGTTGTTGCACTTAAGTTTCTTTCCCGGAGGGAGGGAGAAGCCCCTTTTTTTGTGTCCCTTTTGTGGGGGAGCTGCAAACGAGGAGGAAATGAGAAATCAGTAATCCTGAAAATTCTTTTCACTCTGAACATCCAGACTGCCTCTTCTGGAGCTACCACCCCCTCTGACCATCGTCTGTGCTGTTCTGCTTATGTCACTTCAGAGGAAAGAAAAGAATGCATTTTGGCTTTCTTTTTCTTTTTCCCCCTGAAATGTTCTTAATAGCTCAGCTCTGTGAACTAAATATTCAGGATAAATCTGCCTTTGGGGGATATTAGATCACTGTGCATAATCTATAGTTTTGCATATACCTGCTGGGATAAGGTGCATGATTGAAATTTCATCTCACAAATCAGTTTTCAAGACTATCAACACCAGAATTTTAGGTTTTACTGATTTTTGTCTTTTTGCTAATTTTAAGACTTGTATTTATGCTTAGTCTGTGATTTTTTTGAGAGTGCAAACAAGCTCAGGGCTGGAAATAGTCACAACAAAACACAGTTTAAAAGTAATTTGTACTATAGACCAAGCAGGTTCCCCAGAGAAGTCATGGAACAAGTTTTGGAACACATTGCCCAGAGAACCTGAGGATGTCTCATCCCTGGGAGTGTTAAAGACTAGGCTGGATGGGGCTTGGGGCAACCTGGGCTAGTGGAAGCTGTCCCTGCTGATGGGGTGGAATGAGATGAGATCCTTTCCTTAACGATGCTTTCCAAGCCAAACCAGCCTGTGATTCTGTAATTCTGTAAAGCCTCATCCTGCCACCTGGAGCCAGCCCAGGAGGTGGAACAGCTCCAGGTTTGTGGAGGTGATCAGAAACACTCAGCTACCCCCAGCAAAGTGCAGGGGGATGGAGCTGGGAACAACCTGTGATGGAGCATCCCTGGAATACAAGACAGTTGGCTGAGGCTCCAGCTCTGCCTGGAGCTGGGAAATGGGCAGTGCCAGCAGGAATGGCAGCCCAGGCATTCCCAGGGGGAGTCAACTGAGCCTCCTCTTCCAAGCTCTGCTCATTGCTAAACCACAGCACCTCTCTCCTCTTGCATTTTTTTCATTTGCTTCATGTTTGTTCTGGCCTTGAACAGCTTAAGCCTCACTCCAGGCACAAAACCAAGCAACTTCCCTCTTGTTCTGTTCTTACCTGGCCTGGGATACAGAGATCAAGTCCTTCAGGAAAATACACCACACTTTACACTGGCTCACTCAATACTAAAAAAAAAACCCAAGGGAGACCCTCTTCCCACACAGCCAGACTTTACAGTCCAGGAGCAAACATTCCCCTCCTCATCTCTAGGGATGTAGAGGGATTTTATTTATTGCAGCAGACAATTCACTAACTGTCAGGATCAGGGGGAATAGATGGATTTGGTTAGAGGAACCTGTAGGTACAAAACCACAGGTAAGTCCTGTCGGAGCTTCTCAGAATACCTGGAACTGCAGAGAGCCACTGAACAACTCCAAGGAATCATTTCTCAAGGCAACCACTCACTGATCGTTTGGACACATTGAGAGAATAATTCACTTCACCGCGCTGTTTCAGGGACTTCCTTGAATCCAAGGTCAGCCTTTCCTTTGATTTCAGTTTGCTCTGGATCAGGACCTCCAGCACAGCCTTTGGATCTGTGTGAGCCCGGGTTCTCCTCACACAACCCCACCACAACCCAGCTGCAGCCCAGCACCTGCGGGGGGCTCGCTTGGCTCCTGGCTTTGGTGAAACACAAATTTCCTCTTGGCTCTGCTCTGTGCATTTGGATTTCACGCAGCCCAGCCCTTCCCTCCCAGACCTGGGAGGAATCTGCAAGAAGAAAGGGGATGTCAGGAGGAGAAACTCTCGAGTGCTGAGGGCTGGCTTTCCACGGCAGGCGTGGGGCTGGGAGCTGCCCGCTGCTCCTGCGAGCTTCCCCAAGCAAATGTCAGCTCCCTGCTCCATCAGGCCTTTACCTTTACAGCTTCAAGGAAATGACAGCTCCGAGCTGTTGCTTTGCAGGAGGGAATAGTGCAGGTCACATCCTCGGCTAATGCAGAATGGCATAATGAAATGCTGATTGATACCCGCCAGTAGCCTGGCTCGCTTGTTAGCTACGCAAATGCAGGTAAAAATCCTTGTTAATCTCAAATTTCAAAGCCTTGGTGGCCCTTGATTCATGGAGGGAAGGTGCATCCACAATGTGCAGCTACAGGTGGCCTCTGTCCTTCAGCAGCGAAGCTTTGAGGGGATTTAAATACTGACGGCAAGTGCCAACGCCATCCTGACAAATTAAAGGGAAATGAGGGAGGTTGTGCTTGGAAAACCAAAGGAAGGATACCCCAGCAATGCCTGGTTGTGTGGCTGTGCAAGCCTCAAGCTGGAGCTTACGTATTTCCAGATTTTCTGAAGCTGGCGGAGTTTCTTTAAAAAGGAGCATTTGCAGGACCCCGTGGGATGCAGCCTCCCCTTCTCCAGGCAGGATGTGAGCACAGCTCCCTGGTGCCAGGGAAAACGCTGCTGCTTGGAGGAGTGACCACCTTTGAAGCCCAGTCAAATTCCCCTTTTTGCAGGAATCTGGGAGTTTCTTTGAAGAATAAACACAAGCTTAGGAAGGAGAACCAGCGTTGCTCCATTACCAACCATTTTGCCTCGGTGTTCCCTTTTCCATGGGAAATACCAGCATTTTGTGGTCAAGCTCATTATTTGCTTTTTACAAGAGCGGGGTGTTTCAAGCCAGGGAATGAGCTCTGCTCCTCGTTCAAGTCATCAAAGGGCCGAGTATTCCTACTGATATTTAATACATTTCATCTCCATCTCTTAATGCATATATTGAAGTATACTGTGTCTTTAAAAAAGGCCCTCAGCTTTGCCTGTTAATTTAGCTCCCCCCACACAGTCTCATTTACTGTTATCTATTTTTATTCTCACTGGGGATTAGGTAAGCAACTCACAGTATTTCCAGCTGTCCTTTTAGCATCACTATTTGAAAACTGTGTAGACCACAAAGAACATAATTACAAAAACAAATTGCTGGTACAACTGCTCTGCTAATAAGTAGGGACCTGTTGTAAGTCTGAAACTTAGAAAGACCATTTCAGACTTCTGTTTTCATTAAACTGTGGTTGCCGAGAGCAGATATAATTGCATTTCTTTTCTTTTTAAAGGCTCTAGGTTACCTGGAGTAATTTGTATATTACATTTTTTTTTCCTCTAGAAGTCCAAATCAGTTCTCTCAATGGAAAACATTACATAGGAGGGGTTATTCCACAAGTGGTTTGCATTAGTGCAAGAATTGCACTCGTGTACTAAGATGTTTAAGCACCTACAAAGTTGTCGCCAACCATCTGCACTGCTGGTAGCACTAAATCAGCCAGGCCCGTATGCAAAGCCAGAGTAATTTATCTGTCAGGCAGTATTTCATTTAAAACATATCCCTGTAAAAAATGAAATACTTAGAGGCACCCACTTTCCTCTTTGAATCTGACGTTTTCCATTACTGCATGGGCAAAATTGTCTTTTTAATGGAGCAAGGAAAGCTTTGTGCACCAGGGCTCTGGCATTAGGAAAGGGGTTTCAGTTTGCATTATGCTAATGGGCAATTATCTGTGCAGGGAAAATGAGGGATGCTGTAGGAGGGCGTGTTTGGGGGCTGCCTCTGCTCTGCTCGGGGCTGGGATGCTGCTGGACCAGGTGGGATTTTCTCCTGTGACTCCGTGTGATCCAAACCCAAACACAGAGAAGCCAAGGGGCTGTTCCATGGCCCTCCAGAGAAAGCCAGGTGAGCTTCAGGAGGCTTGAGTTTAATCTTTGACTCAGATTTATGTGAGGAGCCCTTCTAAGTCTGGAAATACCCAGCCCTGCTTTGCCATTCCTCAGGATCTGTGGGACTCACACTCCGTGTAGGATCCAGCACCAACCTGTTTATTTTTACAGGTCATGCTCCAAATTGTTTATGCAGAAAATCTGAGCGGGGGGTGGGTGGATGGAGAAATAATCTCATTTTGTCCTATTCTTCCTTTCTGCAAGGTACAGTGCTAATAAAACATTTTCAATAAACAAACTAACCAGCCCTGAGTTGCTGCTTTTAATATAAGACACAAAGTCTCGGTATGATTTTTCCAGATTCTGCACCTGATTAATGCCACACCACTTTGGCTGAATTTATGTTCAGGGAAAGTGCAGGGTGTATTTCCTTTGCAAACAGAAACAATATGTGCAGGCTCCTTCCCTTACCTGCACCAGATGCTGGGAGAGGAGGAGGAGCAGGAAAACTTTGGCTGGGGTGGAGGTAGAGTGTCCAAAGTCTGGGGAGAGGGGATTTATTTATTTCGGCATATTTATTTAGGTTTATTTATTTAGGTTTATTTATTCAGGTTTTGCCATCCCACAACCAAAAGTTGTGCTCTGCACACTGCTGGGAGGGAAGCACTCAGAGTGAAGCTGTGCCACCAAGATAAGTTAATTCCAGAAATACAAAAATATGAACAAATAATTCAAGTAGCTGGAGAAAGGGAATATCTGTTCACAGCAAAGACAACTGAAGTCATCAAACTCCTCTAATTTTATATATGTAATAATTTCTGATTGTACCAGAAGGCAGAGTTAGCTCAGGACTGGATGTTTAAAGACAAGTGTTGTTACAACCAGGATATTGATAATTTCACAATAATGCTCTTAGCAGTGATAAAACAACATTCACCTCTGCTCCATGTCTGATAACATAATTACACATAAATTATCAAATTCAATGCATTGAAAGTGAAAACTGAGGTCTTGTCACAGTGTCAGAAAAATCTCTTTTAGGATTCGAAGCCAGGACAAGACCCAAAATTTCAAAAATTATCGAAACACTTTTTTAAAAGAAATTAAACCAGCACAATCTTTGTGTTTAAGAGGCTCATATGTATGAAAAGCAAAGCTAGCTGAAATGAAGAATTCCTAATTTTAATAGATGTGGGTTTCTCCTAAAAAACTCAGCTCCCATCTTCAGCTTTGAAGCTCATTTTCAGCTGTGAACAAAAATGATGAACTTGGCAATTTATGTCTGGCCAGAATCAGGAATAGTTAAGGTTGGAAGGGATCCCTGGAGATCCTCCAACCCATTCCCCAGAAGAAATGGAGGAAACCTGCGCCATGACATGGAGCTGCTCATACCCCAGAGCCATGGAAAGGTTTGGGTGGGAAGAGATCGCAAAGCCCACCCAGTGCCACCCCTGCCATGGCAGGGACACCTTCCCCTGTCCCAGGTGCTCCAGCCCCAATGTCCAACCTGGCCTTGGGCACATCCAGCCAGAGAACACCATCAGATATGAGCATCTCACACCCAGCCATGCCTCTGGAAAAGGCTATTTCCAGTCTTTCTTTCCAGGGAAGCATGGAAACAGCAGGACATTTGTCAAAGCAGACCCTGGTGTAAAAATATTTGGGTTCATAAATTTGTTGCTCTGATGTTCTACCCCAAACCCCTGACTCAAAGCCTTTCTGCCATGTTTCTCTCTTCCACAAAAAAAAAAAAAAAAAA
>VWZV01008847.1:110976-155976 GCA_013397155.1 Irena cyanogastra
AAAAAAAAAAAAAAAAAAAGAGATTTCTAGAAAAAGTCTGTGGGCTGCAAGGGAGGCTAGACCTAAGTGTCCCCTTCCACTGCTGGCCTAACTTTTAAATCAGTTTTTAATTGTGTGAAAAGCTGCCCTCATCCCTTTTGATTACATCCTTCTATTGCCCTCAGAACGGCAGCATCTGAACATCTTCTTAATAAAAGCTATTTTGGAAAATAAAACTCCTTTGGAATATATGAGGATTAACACTATATATAGACCACGATGGCTTAAAAGAGATTGTTATGGTCTATTGTGCAAATACATATTTACTAGAGCTTTTGAAATACAGATCATGCAAATATGTATTCAGGGACTTTTAAAAATGCAGATTATTGACCTGACAGATCATAAAGGCTCCTTTGAAACCATTCTGGGTTACAGTATCATGTAAATACTTATTTAGGCAATTTTTTAAAATCTTTGCAAGTACAGTCAGTGAAAATCCTCATGGAAATAAATGCTTTTCTCACCTGACAGCCACGGTGATTTTGAAAGTTAAATACCTGCCCCCTCTACATTTATAAAATCCAAATCTATCCTATCTGAGAATGGCCAAGATCTATCCAGTGGAGTATAATTTCACCTGTCAGGGAGGTGCTGACCACCTCAGGGCTGCAGAATAATTCAGATTTTTACAATCACCTGATGAGCTGGGTGTGCAGCTCCTTACCCTGGAATCCCAGAATCCCAGGATGGTTTGGGTGGGAAGGGACCTCAAACCTCCTCCAGTTCCTCCCCCTGTGATGGGCAGGGACACCTCCCACTGCCCCAGGATGTGCCAAGCTCTGTCCACCCTGCCCTTGGACAATTCTCTGGGAAACTTCTAATAGAGGATGCTGATAAAATATTGTATAACAAAGAGAGAAAAATGAATATTCCCCTTTTACAGGCCACGTACAACCAGTCAGGCAAGTGCAACTTCCAGCAGCACAGGCTGGATTTCAGCTGGTCATTTTGGGCATAAAAATTGTATTTATTAGCAATTTCCTGAACCAATTGATACTCTGAGTTTTCCACAGATCCCTTATTATTCAATATTACATCAATAATGTAGTGGCGCTGGTTAATTGGAATTCCTGTGCAGGACTAAGAAGGCAAAGGCAGCTTTCTGGATGCCTGACCCTGCAGCACAGGGCTTGTTATGTTTTGTTACGTGTTACAACAACCACGTCTTCCAAGAATTTGGAAATGTGTGTGAAACTGATTGTGCCAGGTGATCAGAATATTCCTGGAGCGCAGACACTGCCTTGATGAATAGTGGTGTAAATGCTCCAGCAATTTTGCACATAAATGTGTCAGCTCTGGTCTACATAATGGAGAGAGGTCCTTTCATGGACTGGATAAAAGCAGGTTTATGAATCATGGAAAAACACAGGGAGAAAAACATGTTGTGTGAATTTTCTTTGGAAAGTCCAAGAAAAAAAAGCAAACCACCAAACCAACAAAAAAACCCCCACCTGGAATCTGGCCAGAGCATTTTAGTGGTCTTTTGTCATTCTGCTGGTTGAAGAGAGCTGTTCATGGTGATTAACAAGGGTGTGCGCGTTTGGGGTTTTTTAAGATACAACTACAAACAAAAGGTAGTAAATTTAATTTTCATTAGGGTAGAATTACTGTTCTCTTACTCGGGGCAGGAATAGACATTAACAAAAACTCCTTGTTACTTTCTCTCTGCAGATCTGGCTTCTATTTGCCTCGGCTGGAGGAAGGTTTGACTGAACATTCACGATTCAACCAGGCACCATAAAATCCCCTGCAAGAAAATTTACTGTAGGTATAAAGTAAATCACAAGGAAGGGCTGTGCATGCTCATTTACCAAACACAGCCTCATTCCACTGTACCAGCACAGCCAAGGGGTGCACCTTGTGCATGCCCCGTTTTTAATGCTGTTTGCTGGAATCTGGAGGGTTTAAGACAGAGGAAGTACCTTACTTTGTGTTATAAACAGAACCATGCAGAAAAGCAAAATTTGCCTGACTGGTTTTTAATATTAAAATGGTCTGGGGAGTTTTGAAGTCAGTTTCTGTGATGTTTTCCCTCAGGTGATTCACAGGTATAGGAGAGATAAATATTCCTCACAGCAGAGTTGTGGTGGGCTGAGGCCACAGGTTCAGTGCTGCCAAGAAACCTGAATTCTCCTTCAGAAACACCAGGATGGAATCCTAGAAGTGTTCAGGCTGGAAAAGACCTTCACAGATCATCAAGTCCAACTCTTCCCCAGCAATGCCACCACTGTCCCACGTCCCCAAGTGCCACATCCACGTGGATTTTAAATCCCTCCAGGGACGGGGACTCCGGCACTGCCCTGGGCAGCTGTGCCAGGGCTGGGCTGCTCTTTCAGTCAAGAAACTTTTCTTAATATCCACCTTGAGCCTTCCCTGGCCCAGCCTGAGGCCGTTCCCTCTCCTCCTGTCCCTGTTCCCTGGAGCAGAGCCCGACCCCCCGGCTGTCCCCTCCTGGCAGGAGGTGTGCAGAGCCACAAGGGCCCCCCTGATCCCCCTTTTCTCCAGGCTGAGCCCCTTCCCAGCTCACCCAGCCTGTCCTCATCACATTTGTGCTCTAGTCCATGACAGAAGAGAATTTTAGAAGCAAAAGCATGAAAAGGCAGCAGGTGCCACGTGTGTCATCGCTTGTTTGGGGACGGGAAGCAAAGCGAGGGAGAAGCCCCTGGACACCAGCCTGGTCCTGGGGCCCCAACAGCAGACCTAGAGAGGGGGCAAAGCACAAATGAGCTAATTAGCCTAATCACAGCCATCCTCAGTCACCCTTCAGCGGGCAAATCCAGCCCAGCAGGCAGGAGGAGGGGACTGAGGGAAGCTGCTCCTGCAGCAGGGCCGTGAACAGAGGAGAGCGCCTGAAGTAGCCGGGCCCCGGGGAGTGCTGAGGGAAGTGAGAACCTGCTTACTGCGAAGACAAGTGACTGTGAAATCCTGCTGCATTCTTCCTGCTATAAAAGAGCTTTAGTTCCTCAGAGCAGGGTGTGAGGGGCTGCTCTGTGTCCTGGGAGCAGGGACAGGACAGCACCTGTGCCCTGTGTCCCCGCTGGGGACAGGCACCGTCCCACGGCCACGAATCATTCTGGAAAACTGCAGCAGGGGTTTCAGGAGCTGGGGAGGCTCTGGGTTTGTGCCTCTTTCCTCCATACCCTCAGCCCTGCTCTGTTTTGCACGTGGACATTCCTGGTTTTGGTGACAGCACAAGGCAGAATGGTTTAAAGCAAAAAAAATGTAGGGTTGGGTGGGATATTGGGCAGGAATTGTTCCCTGGGAGGGTGGGAAGGCCCTGGCACAGGGGGTTGGAGCTGGATGAGTTTCAAGGTCCTTTCCAGCCCAAAGCATTCCAGGATTCTGTGCTCATAAGGAATAAATTCAACCTGCACAGGAAGCTGTATTTGGACAGTGGAGAAATATTTTAAGGATGCAGAGCTCTGCAAGAAACATTTGGGCCTTCATCAGCCTCTTGATCTTCCTCTCCTTGCCTCAGCAAGGAGATTTTTACCAAATGTTTACCAAAGGAGTGGATATTCAAAGTTCATCAGAGAAAGGAAAAAAAAAAAATCTAAAAATGCTGTTATGTTACAAAGTTGTGGTTAAACCAACCCTACTCTTTATAGTCTTGACTCTCTCCCAGCTGAAATAAGTGAGTTCCCTTCCATTAAAGCTCATGCTATAAATCAAACCCTTACCTATGAAATAAAAAGTTCGTGGTTTTGATGCTAAAGATGTTTTTTCTAGAGGCAAGACACGGAATTTCACATATCTCTGGTTACCTTCACTTTCATCCGTTGATTATAGATATTTTTAGATTAATAAGGAGTAAACAAAAGTCTCTGAAAGTGTAACCCAAGCACCAGGAAAATAGAAATTCACATTTTTAATTTCTCCAGCACAGCTTCTGAAAAACTCCTCCTCCCAACTCGTGCCTCAAACGTGTCCACTCTCCTTCCACATCTGATCTCAAATAACCCTGGAGGTTTCACACAATGCAGAGGAACCCCAGAAAATAATAAAGGTATTTGGTGAAATACTGCTTAGTCTCTGGGATCAACCTGGAGTGCTGACTTGTACAGCTAGAGGCTTATTTTTAGATCCTCCAGAGAATTTGTGTGAAAAAGGTGAGAGAGAGAGAATTAGAGAGGAAGAACAATTTAAATCACCGTAACTTCATAAACCAGAATTTTGGGTAAGATTATCTGGTAAAAAGGAGCTGCAAATATATTTACAATTCAAATGGCTTTATTGTGATTTTAAAGCCTTTACCTAAAAAACAAATAAACAAAAAAGTGTTTGCTTTNGGGCCAGGAGGGAGCAGGCTGGGTGGGAAAGGAAGTATATTTTACAGCACTTTCATTACTCAACTTGATGAGAGCTAATAAAAATTCTTAATTGAAAATAAGTACCTTAATGACAATATCATAATCAGGAGTTATATTTCCTATTTATTTCAATATAAAATACCTTCTTTCTGAACGAAATTATTCCGAGCAGCTTCCCTCATTGGCTCACACATTAGGAAGATAGTAAATACAGCTTTAAGTAGAATCACCTGTGCTTGGCTTTTCCCTCCAACTTCTCCTTGCTGTTGCTAAAACCAATATTACATACTTTCCTAATTGTTATTGAAACATATACGGGCCCTTTCCCATATCTTTATTTGGCTTTTCAGTGTGGAGTCAGCATTTAATCCAAGCATTTGTGACATGGTTAACACCCACAATCATTTCCTGTTATGCCTCACACTGACTAGAGTGGGCTGCTGTATATTTTCCAACGCCCACTCTGCTGTCTTTACAATCAGATTATGCCATTAGACATAGACAATGAATCACTGTAATTGTTCTAATATGGCCAAACTGCCAGCAAAGATTAACCCTTTCTGGGCATTCTGTAGTTAATTCTGTGTGGACCTGTGGTTACAAGGTGTTAAGAGGCTTCGGGGATTTAGAACTGGGGAAAGGTTCATTTTAGTTCACAAAATACCATTTGAAGGGCTGGGTTTGGCTTCTGTAGAATGGCCGAGGATGTTCAAGCAAAGACAAAGAAGAAATAATTAATAAAAATAAAAAAATGAGGGGAAACTTCCTCAGGAGGGGAAGCAGAGGGGCAGCTCTGGGAAGTGTAAATAATAAAGGGATGCCAGGACTGAGAGAATGGCTGAGCTGTGCCAGGGAGGTTTTGGTTGCATCTCAGGGAGAGGTTCTTCCCCAGAGGGTGCTGGCACTGCCCAGGCTCCCCAGGGAATGGGCACAGCCCCGAGGCTGCCAGAGCTCCAGGAGCACTTGGACAGTGCTCCCAGTGGGATTTTTGGGGTGTCTGTGAAGGGCCAGGGGCTAGACTCGCTTCTTGTGGGTCCCTTCCAGCTCAGGACACTCTGTGATTCTGTGTGAATCAGTGTTTTCAATCACAAGAATTCCTAGAGTGGAATTTTGAGGACAACAGCTCCAAGAAGACAGACGAGCGTCGGAGCGTTTGCGCATTTGGAGTTGGACAAAAAGCTCATTCCGTGCTTCTTCCAGGGTTTTCTTGGGGCCGTAAGGANAAGTGTTTGCTTTGCATTAGCTCCTCCAAGAGGCCAGAACTGTTAAAAAATGTATTTTAAAAGTTAACGAATGTGCCTATTTTAATAAATTATTGGAATGGTCAGTCCAAACCCAGAGCCTTTTCTCTCTGGGGAATGGGATGGCTGCCTCTGGGGGGGTTTGGGAGGGAGCCTGCCCATGGGCACCTCAACAAACGTGAGCTTGGGGGCCAGCCCTTCCCCTGGGAGAAGGGGAGGAGAAGGAACAAAGCACTCACCAGGGGCTTGCCAAGTGCTGGCACCACAGGCCAGGGCTGAAACCTGAGCAGTGGATGGGCCAGAAGGGAAACAAGCTCAGGACACTGATAAAATGTAATTTCTTTCATCCTCTCCTCTCCTCTCCTCTCCACTCCTCTCCTCTCCTNATCATTTCCTGTTATGCCTCACACTGACTAGAGTGGGCTGCTGTATATTTTCCAACGCCCACTCTGCTGTCTTTACAATCAGATTATGCCATTAGACATAGACAATGAATCACTGTAATTGTTCTAATATGGCCAAACTGCCAGCAAAGATTAACCCTTTCTGGGCATTCTGTAGTTAATTCTGTGTGGACCTGTGGTTACAAGGTGTTAAGAGGCTTCGGGGATTTAGAACTGGGGAAAGGTTCATTTTAGTTCACAAAATACCATTTGAAGGGCTGGGTTTGGCTTCTGTAGAATGGCCGAGGATGTTCAAGCAAAGACAAAGAAGAAATAATTAATAAAAATAAAAAAATGAGGGGAAACTTCCTCAGGAGGGGAAGCAGAGGGGCAGCTCTGGGAAGTGTAAATAATAAAGGGATGCCAGGACTGAGAGAATGGCTGAGCTGTGCCAGGGAGGTTTTGGTTGCATCTCAGGGAGAGGTTCTTCCCCAGAGGGTGCTGGCACTGCCCAGGCTCCCCAGGGAATGGGCACAGCCCCGAGGCTGCCAGAGCTCCAGGAGCACTTGGACAGTGCTCCCAGTGGGATTTTTGGGGTGTCTGTGAAGGGCCAGGGGCTAGACTCGCTTCTTGTGGGTCCCTTCCAGCTCAGGACACTCTGTGATTCTGTGTGAATCAGTGTTTTCAATCACAAGAATTCCTAGAGTGGAATTTTGAGGACAACAGCTCCAAGAAGACAGACGAGCGTCGGAGCGTTTGCGCATTTGGAGTTGGACAAAAAGCTCATTCCGTGCTTCTTCCAGGGTTTTCTTGGGGCCGTAAGGAAGGCACCAAGCCAAGCATCTGCTCCCCTGTCCCACCCCAGTTACGAGGCTATTAAATGGCTCTTTACACACACATTCCTGTCAGCACACCGCAAAAATGATCCAAGGATCCATCCTCCCAACACCCTTTTGTTCCAAGGCTCACAGTGAATGCGCTCCTGATCAAAGTGAGGCGAGCACTAATTGGAAATCAAAAGTCCATTAGCATTGGAAATGCCATTTCTACAGCGGGCTGGAGAGTTTTTTGCAAATGATTTGTTTAGGCCCCAAACTAACCACCATTAAATGAATGGAAGTCTCTATACGGACACCTTTTGACATTAATTTAGGCTGGTAATGTATCGGATTAGAGTTTAATATGAAATTCTGACTTGAGTAATTAAAATCTTATTACTTAAGTGGATATTCTCGGTTTAATGGGGATGCAGGGAATCAGTTTGCCCTGTTCCACCCTTAGTCAATAGTGAGGAGTGAACCCAAAGCAGGAGGAGAGGGATAAAATCAGGCACCACGGATGTTGTGCCCATCTCCCACCCAGTTTTCACAGCAGTTAAGTACACACAGTCACAAAAATGTTCATTTCTTCTCTTCACAGAATCTGGTAAAAGTAGTTTCTTGAATCAAATATGCAAACTATATCTAAATCTAGGAGAAAGAGGAGGAAAAAACCACTTTTTTATATATTTTTTAAAATTTTGTACTGAAAACTCTTCAAGATTACCAAGTGGGAGAAAAAGAAACCATCTCAAAATAACAAAAATTGAAAACCTAATCATTAAATATTGGAAAAATAAACCTGGCTGCCCCAAACAGGGAAAATCTGGACAAAAATACAATGGAGAAAACATGAAATTCCAGTGCCATCTATGGGAAATATACGTATACATAGAATTAGGGGAGGCGCTGATGCAGAAAACAGAATTATTTTAAAGCCAAGAGAAATCTTGCAAAAAAGTCACAGAGTAGTGAAAGCTTTAAGCATTGAGTTTGGGTAAAAATCCACGTGGCTGTGACAAAGAAAGTGCAAGTGAGCCACTCAACCCAGTTTTGGACCACAGCTGGTTTGCTGATGGGCAGCACCTCTCTCCAGCTGGGATTTGCTGGTCTGACTCTCCAGCAAAGCCAGGGTCCCAGTCTAGGTGACTGCATTCCCACCATGGGACATGGAAAGGGATCCACGTGTGCTCCTGCATGGCATCTCCAGGCCTGACCTCCCAAATTCCTCGTATTTTAATGGGAATGTGCATGAACAACATGTGACTCAGGAGTGGGGAATCCAGCCACTACATGTAATGTGCTTTAGGAACTTTTGGGATGAAAGTGCCTTATAAATGCCAGATAAAGTATCATTACTTTCACTTCAGCTTTTATAGCTTTGGCAAAAACATTCCTGTCAGGATGAAACTTGGCCTGCTTCTCCTGGGTTTGGGAGGGAATCTTTTTTCCCCAAATCTGAGGAATCTGGTTTGGCTGAATTTCAGTTCATTTAATGCAAAAAGGTTGAAAACATTTGACACTGGGACCTTTTTCTGAACTCAGCTCAAATCAGCTTTGTCTTGAAATGCCAAATCTGGAGTGCTCTTGCTCAGCTCTTTTTTTTGGAAGATTAACCAAAAAGAAAAATCCCTTCTTCATTTCTCAATAACATATGTCCCACTTGCCATTCTTAATCTATTCTCTCAAATAATTCACTACTGTTGGTAGGTATGGTATTTTTACACTTCAGACTGAACAACTGACATTGAAATCTGCTTAAATCCCATTTGAAAAGCAGTTTGCAAACAGGACACCCCATCATCCAGTGTCCCATCTAACCACAGGGAGCACTGGCACTGCACTTGATCCAATATTGTGGCAGTCAATATTTGGGACTTGTTTCAACTGCATTCAGCTGCTGGCACATGTGAAATGAGGCACAAGAGGTCCTAAATTTAGTGGATTTTTAAACTCCTTGTTGGAGGAAGAAACATGAGTGACTGAGGGAGTTGGAAAGGGGCTGAACCTGGAGAAAAGGAAGCTCAGGGGGCCCTTGTGGCTCTGCACAGCTCCTGCCAGGAGGGGACAGCCGGGGGGTCGGGCTCTGCTCCAGGGAACAGGGACAGGAGGAGAGGGAACGGCCTCAGGCTGGGCCAGGGCAGGCTCAGGGTGGGCACCAGCAGGAATTTCCCCATGGAAAGGGGGCTCAGGCCTTGGCAGGGGCTGCCCAGGGAGGGTTGGAGTGCCCATCCCTGGAGGTGTTCAAGGAATCACTAGATGTGACACAATGCTCTCATCTTGTTGACGAGGAAGTTTTAAATCAAATTCTTACAACCTTAGTGGTTCTACGATTTAAGGAAGATTATATTTGGAAAGAAGGGAGAATTTTAAACAATATACAAATGTGTGTGTGTGCATGTGTTTATGTGCATATAAAAATATACATGAGCAAAACTACCAGAAGCATCTTTGGAAGGCAATAAACAATTTCCTGTTAGAGAGCCACAATTCCCAGTACACCCAGCAGAGCTCACAAGGGAATTTTGAGGAAGAGCAAATATGGCATTGTGCACATTTTTGCAGTGCTGCAGTGGAGCAGGAGCAGCAAAAATGTCATGGCAAATGCTGCTCTAAAGACAAGATTATCCTTGGAAAGGTGTTTGAATTGCCATGGGATGCTGGGAGAGTAGCCTAGAGCCACCATCCAGGCACAGGGCAGGGGAAGATGAACAGGGATGAAACAAAACTGAGACCAGAAACGAAGAGGAGGCAAGCTGGTGGACAGCACCTCAGCCAAGTGGGATGTTGAGGAGAGAACAAGAAACCTTGGACTTTCTGGAACATACACTGAAATTAAATAAACTGCTGGCATTTCTAACTGGCTCTCACAAGGGCTTGGACATCACAATTTTCTTACTGAGATAGAAAAGCTGGCTCAGGAAAACGGGATAGACATGTTTTATTCCCTCCTCCCCCCCCGATTTTGTGTTAAAGACATAGATTGACCATGTAACAATCACCTAGGTGGAGTTGTGAATGATTTACGACACGAGCAGCCCCAGAGAAGTGCGGGGAGCAGAGACGGGAAGTGCCGTGCTGGTTTTTGTTCTACACAGCTCAGCCAGAAAAATCCATTAAGTCCAGGCACTCAAAAAGGACAAAATCTCCTCGACACTTGTGGTTTTTTTTCTCCTTTTACTGCTGTCCTCAGCAACAGGACCCTTTTCTCAACGTGTTAGACAATGTCTGTCCTTTCCTTCTCTTGGTTCACCTGATGATGAGCCACATCTCCCACTAGCACAAACTGATGTCTTTGAGAGTTTATGGTGCTTTTTAACACAGAAAACAGAAAGTTCCTGCCACCTCTCTGTAGGTAATTCTCAGTCCTTCTGAAATAGCTGCTAAACATCCTGGCTTTGCTGCTGTTACCAGTGCAGGATATGAGCAAACACAGAAAGGGCTCCAACAGGCAGAAAAAAATATTACTTGGAGGATTTTCACACTCCCCCAGCATTTTAAACACACACAATAATGGTAAAACATTTCACTGCCACACTTACATGTGCATCTGGGTGCATGTTGGGCCACTGCTGAAACATTCCCAGTTTTCCTGTGAAGGTTCAGAGCTAACAGGAGGAGCGTGGGTGTCTCCATTTCTCCACGGTGCCATTGGCCTTGGCCTTGGGAGTGACTTTGCTGGAATGGGGACTGGTGGAATCTCATGCAGGAGCCTGTGCACCACAGAGAGCTGATCCACAGCATGTGTTGGCTGACAGGTCCCTGGCAGATCATCCCACACGTTTTGGAGGTGGACGTGGGGAGCAATAGGATAAGAGGAAGCGGTCTCAAGTTACAGCAGGGGAAGTTTAGATTGGATTTGGGGAAAATTTCTTCATGGAAGAGGTTTGTCCAGCTCGGGCACAACTACCCCAAGCAGTGCTGGTATCCCCATCCCTGGAGGGATTCAAAATCCATGTGGATGTGGCACTTGGGGGCATGGGGCAGCGGTGGCCTTGGCTGGGGAAGAGTTGGACTCAGTGATCTTAGAGGTTTTTTCCAACCAAAATAATTCTGTGATTCTATGATTTAAGGTCAGCATTTAGAGAGAAGAGACAGTAAAAATGCTCACCTTCAGGGCTCAAAATTTTAAATCAATCTACTGCTATGCAAATAAAGCCAAGTGACAACCAGAATGGGTGAGCACAGGCAGAAGAGTTGGCTCTGCTGGGCTGTTTGGAGTCCACAGCCCCCCAGTGGGATGAGTGAGAGGGAAGGAAAGCCCACGGATGAGTAGGAAGGGGCTGAGGTGGAACAGGGCACGGCCAGGGGCACACAAACCATCCATACTCCAAAATGACCATGCCCTTCCTCTTCCTAACTCCTCTGGCCACACCAGCTGCACGGGCAGGACAAAGGGGAGCCTGTGCTGCCTGAGCAGGTGGTGAGGAGAGCTCTGAGAAGGAGCAGGAGCATTTTGTCTTTGCGAAAATAGAAAGTCAGATTGTGCATTAACCACTCCCCAGCAAGGGAAGACATGTTAGAGTTAAAATTTAGAGAGAAATGAAAAAAAGAAAAGCTTTCAAACATTGATCTGCCTAAGTTTTCTGATGAGTGCATGCATTGCACCTTTTGGGAGAGGAGGGGTATTTTCTCAGATTCCTGGAAAGACAGGTCTATTTTATAATTAATAAAATAAAATGAAAAGGTCGATCATGACAAACAAGACATGCCTGTGATTTTCAAATCTGCTGAGTTTAAGTGTCTTTTCTGGTGTATAGCTGGCATTAAAGGAATATTTTTTTACCTTTTTCTTCAGAGCTGAGTTGCAGAGGTCATGGCAAACTAGAGCTAGGGCTATTCAAAATCATGTTCATGCTTATAAACTATCTTGACTGCTATAGGCTTTTCTATTTTCTTTAGAGACAAAACATACCCTCACACTCACTTGTCAGTACATAGTGCAGCAATCTCAGGAGCCTGAGCTTTGTTTTTCTTTTAATTTTATTTGAAACTCTTCCAAATCCTGGAAGGGTTTCAAATCGGAGAGGGATCTCACCCAAGGACTCATTTTTAAAGCAAAGTCACACAGTGCAGTGTTCCCTTTCCTGGATGTTATGTAAATGTTAAGCTCAGCCATCAATGCAGTGGGACACGGTTTTGCCACTGTCTCTGCAGTGGGTTTCCAGTAAAGACCTTCACTGTCACCCAACTGTCCCCTGGTCCCAAACCCAGCCCTGTCCTTCTGCTTCTCCCTGGGAACACCTGGGCAGTCCAGAAGTAACAACACTTTGATGCTCTCCTTTAGAATAGCACTAAAAAAAAATACTTTTCCAAAGCAAAATGTTGGGGAGAGAAGTGAGGGAGGAGAGCAGCTCATGCACTACAGCAGCAATGGCAGCACTCCCCAGGAATTTCCACATTACAGTTAACTGCAAGTTTTGCTCCATCTAAAAATATTGATTGTTGGATTCGATATTAAATATTAGAGGTTGATGAGCAAAATTGAATGTTTTATAAGACTGGTATAGGTTATATTCTACCAGATACTGTGATATAGATTATGGAATGAACAATGACCATCCCATTCCCTGCTCTGCCATGGCAGGGACACCTCCCACTGTCCCAGGCTGCTCCAAGCCCCAGTGTCCAGCCTGGCCTTGGGCACTGCCAGGGATCCAGGGGCAGCCACAGCTGCTCTGGGCACCCATCCTCACAGGGAACAATTTCTTCCTAACCTCTGACAAAAACCCACCCTCCTTCAGTCAAGGCCATTCCCCTTGTCCTATCACTACATGAACTTATGAACTACATGCACTTATATTTTCCACCTAGATATAATACTATATCCTAAAATGGGGAAAAGTCATGCTATTTTTAGGAGTCTCTTAGATGTTAATGTCCCATTTTCTGAGCATCCACAGGACCTTCACCTCAAGGCTGTTCCCTTGTCCCCTGCTTTCACACCTGTGATTCACCACCAGTCCTTCCTCTCCAGTGGGACACCTCAACCTCTTGAATTTTTGGGATGTGCTGAGCTTGGTTTTCCACCACAATTCCAGGGATGGACAAGCAGAGCTGTACGGTGTCCTCTAAAAGGATGTCCAGGCTCTGCTTACAAATGCTCTGGAACACAGTGAAACACCAGGCAGTTTTTCCTGCAGCACTATCATCCCAGTTTACAATACTTCACTCACTTCATGTACCAAATGTAACATTGGCAGAGAGTAAGAGAAACAAAATCATTTAATTCTGCCATCCTGCACCACTGTCATCAAATGAGAGATTGGAAAGAAGGTCAATACCAGCAAAGATACAATAGCTGCAGCGCTGAAATATTTTGGATTATTCCTCTATGATACTGTGTTGTTTTCCAAGAGGGAAGTGAGGGCAATGTGTGTGAGAAGACCATTAGAAAAGAAGAAAAAAACCATCAGGAAAGATCAATGCTTGACTGAGCTATTTTATTAAATTCCCCCTGGATTTAGTCTGAGACTTAAGGCATGATACGATCAGAGCAGATTGCCTTGGGTTATTCCACTCTGAAGTTGTCCATATATCTGACATTGGTCATGACATATTTAATTTGAACTGGAAGTTCAGATTTAATGGTTGAACTCAAGTGGAACGGGGAGCACAGAACCAAGTCGGGACTTACTGTCCATGACTATTGCTGCTCGCCTCCCTCACCAGGCATCAGTTCTGGGGGGGGGACCTGGGGAGAGCCCTGTGCTCCCTGAGCAGCCTTGGAAGCAGGGTGAACATCCCAGGAATGAGGACCCAGAGTGGTTTCCAGGGGTGAGCTCACCCTACCAAAACCTCTGCGTGATGCAGTTTGCAGGAATGAGGTGAAACTTTGGCTTCCACAGGAAGCGCCAACAGGAATTTTACTACTGAGTGTAATGGCATTATCCTTGGTGTAAAATCCCCAGGAAAAACAAAGCAAAACACAACAAAACAAAGGGAATATTTCCAGGCTGTGTGGTTCAACTGCTTTCTCATTCCCAGTGAAATTTTATTTGGATACAAGGAAATAATTTTGTCCTTTGGTTATTGTACCAAACAGCTGTTGCTGTTCTATCCCAACTGGTTGGCTTTAAGGCTATTTTAAATATTGTGCTGGGCAAGATTTAGCACATAAACACAGTTATCTACTGCAAAATGAGAATCAAGTTCTTATGAACATGTTACCCTGTGTCAAAATAGTGTCAGCAGAGCAGAACTGAAGGTATAATTAGGAGCAGAAGTCTTGTTAGTAGCAGAATTTAGCCTCAGCAAGAGTATTTCTAGACTTACTTCCTCTCACCACACATTTTCCAGCCCCAGTTATGCTCAGCCTAATAGGCACTGGTAACATCTTGCACTGACCTTCCCACAGTGCAAAAGTCAGCAGTGCCAAATCTTTTCCAATGCTTGGAAGGACCCTGCTGGCTCCTGCACTTATCTGGATTCAGTGGGGTTTGACCTCTCCATGAAATCATTATGGAAACAAATCCACGTGCATTCCCTCCACAGCCAGGAACAAACACAACGAAGCACAAGGAAGTGAATGAACCTTCAGAAGGTATCAGTACTCCTCTTCTGGAGGAGGTAAACCAAAACAGCTTTCATTTTATTCCTGCACTGATTTTACAAAGCCAGGTCTTCTCAGCATCTTTGGGGTGTGTTTTTTTTTGTTTGTTTTTTTCTTTTTTTTTCATTTGGGGTTTCTTTGTTTTGTTTTGGGGGATTTTTTAGGTTTTTTGTTTGTTTGTTTGGGTTTTTTTGTTTGGTTGGGGTTTTTTTTTGTTTTTTTTGGTTTTTTAATGTGGTGACTGTGACAAAACACAATTGCCTCGGGTGGCTTCAAGTGCAGAGTGAGGCACTGATGTCTGTCCTTCAGGGGTTTCCATTTCCCATATTGTCAGCTGTGTTGTGCTGTTTAGGTGAGATACACAGGTCTGAAGAGAAGGGGACACATCCCTCCCTGGCTGTCCAGCCACAGACAGGGACAGGGACATGAGGGAGAAGAAAATTCGCATCTGAAGGCTTCACACTTTCACAGCAGATTCCTTTGACAGCCCCTCCACCTTCCCGCTGCTGTCTCCAACTCCTCCATGGAGATGGTGGCCTCATCATCTCTGAAAACCTGGGAATGCTCCCACATCCCATGAATTCCTGAACCCAAAGGCTGCTCAGGAGCTGTGGGGAGCACAGCCCTGAGCTCCACGAGCTGTTCCTCGTGGCCAGCCCTTCCCCACCCACCCCAGGGCCATGTGGTGGGCACGGGGCTGGCAGACCCAGCTCCCCCAGCACCCCACCCCACCCACAGCCCCTCCACACATCACCCACAAGTGGCACTTAGAGTTTTGGACAGCACCATTAATGTGAGAGGCACTTATGGAGATGGATCTGTATCCACCTGATGGCTGAGGTCGTTTTCTCTTCCCACATGATTCATTGGGAGGGAATTAGGGAAAAATGGGAAAAGTATGCTGATGTAATGGTGCATTTTTCAGGAGCTCCTTCATTGCCTTCACCTTGAGCTTTCAGTTGGGCTGAAGTTACGAGGCAAACAATAGGAAATCTTCCTTTAAAATCATGCTAAGGAAGAAAAAAAATTAAAAATGAGAGCTCTCCTTTATAGCCTGCCTCAACTCTGACTTATCAAACGCGAGGTGTTTGTTAGATGCAACAGGTTCCTTGCTACGAAGCAGTGTTCTTACATTCCTCACACCCCCTGTAGGCTTTGAAATCAGTGTTCAAAGTGGACTTTCTGAATTCATGAAAACCCACAGGTCTATAATACATCCCTAATGGAAGTCAAACATGACACCCTAGAGATAAAACACAGTGGCCTTACCCTCTGTTCACAGTAGGTGTCTGTGTATAATAAATATTTTATTTTACTACAAAAACAAATAACTAAACATACCCCCTGTGTTTGTTCTGAACTCTACAGTAGCTTTTGTGAGTTTACTATATTTCAAAGCTGAGGTAGGAAACCACAAAGTCATGTCAGTTATAATCCATGCTTGCACAAGGCAAGCCAGCTCTGATTCCAGCCCCACCAAGCTCCTGGGACCTGGGTGGTTCTGGCCCTCCAGGAGAGGACCCATGAGGAGCCCAGATGTGGGGTGGAAAGCCCACCAGGCCCAGCCCCAGCTCGCAAAGGATTCATAACACCAAAAACATCTTGTGGATTTTGCAACTTTCAGTGGTAGCTGCTGGTCCTGCAGGACCTCAGTTAAACCGGAGCTCGTGCTCTGCTCTGCTGAGGGATCTGGGGCACTCTCATTCAAGGGGGGACACTCAAATTACACGGATCAGCTGGCATCTAAAGAGAAGCAGAGTGTCTTCTCTGAGCTCTTTCATCATGGCCACGCTCTTGGTTTTACCTGTGCCTATCACACTTGTATTCACTATTTCTTAATTTCTTGGGCTATTTACTCTGAGAGAGACAAGTGTACACTGAAATGATCCCCCCCTTTTCTTCTCCAGCTTCAGGAGCTCTTCAGTTGTGGGCCTACAGTTATGGAGAACCTCATTAGTTTCAAAAAAGAGTGGAAGAAGTCTGCTGGAAAGGTGAGCCATGGTGAGGGCTGTCCCTCACCTCAGAGCAGGCAGCACAGCCAGGGCTGGCAGCAGGATCTCCTCAGCCTAACCCTGGTGGATACATGAGGTACAAAGCACACCTGCTGTGAGAACGTGGAATTATTGACTGAGTTGGGCTGATTGACTGAGTTGGGCTGATTCAAAGATCATCTAACTCAACCCCCCTGCCATGGGCAGGGACACCTTCCACTATCCCAGGTTGTTCCAAGGCCTGTCCAACCTGGCCTTGGACACTTCCAGGATGAAGCATCTACTACTTCTCTAGGTAACTTGCCCCAGTTTTAGATTCTGCTGTTCTACCTTCATAGTCCATGCTGCTCCTCTGGCTCTCTGGATGCAGTTTTATCCCATTGCTGCTTCCAAGCACAGGTGACAGACACAGGCAGGGGAAAGGCACCCTCCTGCTCCATCCCCACCTCGGATTTCACCCCACAGCTGAACCTGGAGGATGCTGCAGCAGGAGTAGCACCACAGACCTCAGACACTTCTCCATCCAGCCCCCAGTGCCTGCTGATCAGAGAAACGTGCTGCTTCCACTGCCCATGGAGCAGCTTAGGAGACATCACTCTTCTTTCAAGGGCAGTGTCGAACCACCCAACTTTTAAATACGGATATATATGGAAAGGAAACGGAGAAATGTGCAGTAAATGTGCAGTTGCTGATGAATCACTGACTTCTGACAGCTTTACACAGATATAACTGCACCCGGCCAATTTCTCAGCTGGTGTAAACTGGCATCCATCCATGGCCTGTAATGAAGGCAGCCCAATTTACACCAGGCAGCTGACCCATTTTTATTGATTTTCAATGATTTACATCGGGCTCAGGATGGAGTAATACATTGTGGAATCAGGCCCACGAAGTATGGGCCCTAACCTTACATTATCAGGGAATTCCAAATTAGGATTTCTTGGTCTATCGTTATTTCATGCTTTTACATCTATCAGAAATGAGCTTTCCTAAGTGCTGCACTGTGAGGGTGTCATTATCTAGACACAATAATAAGAGAGTCAGGCACTGTAAAAACCCTGAAACCTTGACTCGTGGATTTATACAAGACAGTTAATGTTATTTTAACATAGTATTTGGTATGTACTTTTATATGTTTCAGTGGCTTATATCATCATTCTTACTGCACTAAAACTTCCATGTCCTTTTTCTTAAATAATATCCTTGTGTAAATTTTTTGTAAGCTCTAGGTTTATTTTATGACCCATAAACTTTGACAATGTATTAAAATCTTGGAGGAATTTAATATCAAGAGAAGATTATCTTTAAAAAATCATTTCTCTGTGTTATAGAGACTTAGGCACATCGAGTATGTTAAAAGATTTAATAGCTGTTTATAAATTTTACTGCAACTGTCAATAACTTCATAATATATTAAACCAGTTAATAGGTCAACAGAAAATATTTATAACTTGCTATAAACTGTTTACCCAGGAAATAAATTTAATTTCTAATGATAATGAAACATAAAAGTCAATGAATATTAATTTTAATATTTTATCCTAATTTAAACACTGTTTTACCATTTGTTGTAAACACTGAGCAGAGGTAAAAAGCACTGATTTTTCTAACTGGGCAAAAAAAAATCTCTGAAAGCATCATCAGTGACAGAGTTTACATAGTTCTGGAAGAAGATATTAGGAACACCAATCCAAAATAAGCCATATGGATACAAAATTTAAGTAAGAAACTGTGCTTGGAAAGATTTGGATAATTTTAGATAACACCTCCTCTTCCACATAACTTCTTCCAAGCCGAATTTTTGCCATTTGAAATATTTTCACACCAAAATCCCATTTTTTATTCCAGTGCAAGCCTAAGCATGCCTGATCCTGCAGCATCCCACATCCCTCCTAGACTGGAAGAGGCACAACCCCAGTGCTGGTGTTGGTCCATCTCCCAGTGTGGGAAATCCAACCACACCTTTCTGTCCAGGGGCAAAATTAATTCCTAGTGACACTGTGGATGTGCCCATTCTGTTCAGAAACATCAGGATACACAAATTCCTGCAGATCCTCAGAGTTCCCAAACAGGAGACAGCCTTATTCCCTTTATGTTCCCAACCTGCACCACGTCATTGACTACTCTAGCTGTTTTCCAGAGGGAAAAGGTCAAATCTTCCCAGGATCCCACATGGATCAGGCTCATTGTCAAGCAGACTGTGCCTGCTCAGTCACCCCAACTCTGAATTTCCTGTTCTTGCCCCTCCATCCCGTGGCCACAGCCACAAGAAAGGACTGGCAGGACTCTCATCATGGTTTTCACACTACAAAGTTGGCAAGCAGCACCCAATTAATTTTTTATATTTAATATTAGGCTTTATTAATCTAGTATTTTATTAATAGCATTTCTAAATATTTAATGCCAATTTTTATATGTAATACTAAGACTTATTAATCTCCTAAATTTTATTAATAGAATTTTTGTAACTTTTTTTTTTGGTCTGAAAGAGGCCTCCCTCTTTCGGACCATTTCTGTGTTTTTAAAACATTGTGACACAGGAGCAAAAAAAAAAACCACACAACCCATCCTCTTGGATTGGGATGTGTGAGGACAGCGTTACCCTTCCCTGCTCATTCCCAACCCAATGAGAGTGCTGTGGCCTTATTTCCTCCCTGTGAATGCCGCCAAGGTGACTGCACCCCTAACGAGCCCTAATTATTCTTTATTTGTGCGTTGAGAGCAGACTCAGCGAGCACGCAGCCCCCCTGTTAGGAAACTCTCCCCTTGCATATTCCTGAGGCACTCTGTGGATGCCACCCCGCCTGTAATCGGATTTTTTCCAGCCTCCAAATTAGTACCACAGTCACATAGCAAATTGGAATATGCATGTGGCTTCACCGCTGATGTGGCGTTGCCTTCCCCTCTCCCTGACACTTTTGATGTTGCTCCCTTTCATCGTCGTCACCGTCCTGCTTCTGCTGCAGACTTCACATCTAAGGCCTTGTGCCGGGCATAATTAGAAGCTGCAGGACCAAGACATGAAGGTTGGGCTCTTGTTTGTCAGGAGGCAGCTCAGGGAAGGGCAGCTGGTCCCTGGGCTGGGTGGGTGGGGACAGTGCCCACCCCGCGGGGACACTCTGGTGTCCCTTGGCCGGGCTGATGGTCACCAAGGGGGTCAACTTAGGCATTCTTTCCTCAGTGACCTTTGTTAAGGTGAGGGGAACACCCCAAAAGCAGAGAAGCTCCCTCTGACCTCTCCCATGGTCTCTCCTCTCCCATCCCACGACTCTCCCTCCCAAGCCAGGCTGGGGAAGGGAAGAGGTGGGAGGGTTCCTTACTGCCCTGGCAGAGCCAAGGGAGCCCTTCCTTTCCTCTAACAAACCAGAGACAAGGCTTGCCACCTTCTAAATATCATTTCCTCTCCTTTCCAAGGATATAAATATACATTTCAGTGTAATAACCCCTTTTCCTTGCATCCCACTCCACATCTAGCATCCACGTGCCTCTTCCCATTTGGAAATTTGCTTCTAAACATCACAGTTTTGCTATAGTGCAGTAAACCCAGGGAGTTTTCATTTTGCTGTTGCATAAGAGGCATCCTAATCTCCCAAAGAATCACCATGTATCTTGGAAAAGTGCTGAACAAACAGGATTTATTGCAATAGTGCAGTTGGCTGATCACATCATGTTTGTTTTCCTGGAAAGGGATGGTATTTGGAAAATAAACCTCTTTTTGCAAGAAAACCTGTGCAGTATCCAACAAAAATATCCTGTTAGTGTGAAGGAAGGACACCACCAGCCCTTCCCAGCTGTCAGACCCTTGGAGAGCAGACCTGGGGGTGAAGGCACTGGGAGCCAAGGAAGTTGGAGCAGCTTCCAGACGATTCATTCCCAAACTGGAAGGGGGTGTGGACAGCTGTGGACAAGCCTCATGCTCACCATAACCTCTCCTTATTCCTGCACCATGATTTGGGTTTGAACTGAAAGAGGAGAAATTTAGAGGTTAAATAGCAGGAAGAAATCCTTCCCTGGGAGGGTGGGAGAGGTGCCCAGAGCAGCTGTGGCTGCCCCTGGATCCCTGGCAGTGCCCAAGGCCAGGCTGGATGTTGGGGTTTGGAGCACCTGGGACAGTGGAAGATGAGATTTAAGGTCCCTTCCAACGCAAATCGTTCCATGGTTCCATGATTTGGGTGTCACAAGGCTCATCTCAATACCTGGCCAGTGTTTTTTGGTGTTGCAGTGATCCATAATCCCTTTACAGACCCTTGCAGGCCATGCTGGGCTCCCCCCTTGCTGCTTCACGGGAAATGTCCTATTTCAGTGATTTTAAGAGAGGAAAAAAGAGATGTTTCCACTATTATTAACGGTAATGGAAAAGCTTGGAGAAAAAAAAGAAGAAGATGAAGACACAGCTGCGTGTTTACTCAGAACACTTCAGTATAAGATAATAAAGTACTAAAACCAAAACGTACCTCATCCTGCTGCCACCCCACTGGGCACCACGCCGAGGGGGTCTCCAGCACGAGAGCAATTTTCTTACAATACCTCACATTCCACAAAATTAGGCACAGTCTATGTGTTAAGGAGGGAGCATCAGATCAGTGTTGGCTTTGAATTCCCTTGCTTTTGTCAGCCTCATTATTACAGCTGGAATGTTATTAAAATGCTGCTCTTCGTCTGTTAATAATCATTTCACTTCTCTATCTCTGCCACATGAACTTTAGAACACTGTGAAATGGGTTTTGTAGTTGCATGTTTTTTTCAAGTTCATTGATCAAACATTTGTACATTTTAATGTTATAAATAATTGAAGAGCCTTCATTTTTCAGTGTTAAAATTAACTTTTCTGTTCTGCCTTTTAAAACTAGAACAAGGGGAAGTGTAATTTAAGCCATGAAAAGGCTGCAAAACACGTGAAACTCTCTGTAACCCTTTTCTGTGAGACTCTCCTCGTTTCACTTTGATTCTTGCCGAGACTGAAGTGTGTACAGCCAGCCCTTGACAGGCTCCTCCAGCAGGTTACTTGCTAGAGGAGTTCACCTATTTTCAGAGAAGTCTTTAAACATGGGATGGATACAAGGAGACTGTTTGAAGCCACCCAGCAGGTTTGGAAAAGCTGGGGGCAGGGAGGAGCTGGAGGAGGTGGGAGCAGCAGAGCCAGACAGGGATGTTCAGATGAAGGACAGCAGTTTGTGTCTCTGTGCACATTTTCCCTCCCTTCCTGAGGTGTGTGTTAAATAGGAATAAAACCTTTGGAACGAATGAGCCCAGGAATGACCCAGGATGCAGGGAATAGAAAGAGGAAAGCATAGGGTTGCCTCTGGGAAGGAAAGCAAGACTCAAACCTGCACTGGCATCCTGTGAGGACAGTGAAAAGCAATTAGGTTTGATATAAAATTCTCATTCCTGCTGGTCCCAGACCTTCCTGCTGCACCAAAAGTTTCGACCAAACACCCACACAAAGGGTGGCAAGAAGGCTTGTCCCTGTATCAGCCCTCAATTAGGACAGAAGAATATCCTGCAGTTTGCACAAGTCTGGGAAATCACCAGCAAAATTAACAGTATTTGGGTTTGTGAAACGATTTGGTGATGTCATGTGTGGGATCTTTCACTACAGATCTAAGCCTGACTCTAAATCTGGGTCAGACACAACCTCTCAAGTCAACCAAAGTTAATCAGCAGTACACGAACTGCTGGAACAAGTTAGAATGGAGCAAGCCCAATATTTCCAATTTTTGGAAGAATATCACAAGCAGATGCTTATCCAACACGCATCAGAAGACACGCAACCTCCTTCACTGAGGAGCTGTGCTGGGAATTCTCCTGCGAGGCAGTTCCCATGGGGGGTGACCAGGGATTCCTGACTCCAGACGGGCTGGACATACTGTGGGAAAGGCAGATCCCAAATTCAGGTTCAATTAATTTTGCCAGCCCCTGGAGCACCTTCATCCCAGCAAACACATGGATTTGGGAGAGGACAACCTGCCCACCAGCAGATTTTACGCTGAACAAATACATGAGATAAGGTTCCCTGAAAGTTATGAGAAAAACCATGGATCTTTACATTAAAAGGGGTAAAGCATAAAGGCTGGATGTTTCTCCACCCTCGGATTGCTGCTCACTTGCTATGAATTTTATGAAAACAGTGCTGAGTGAAATGGAGATTTACTGAAAACGCTAAAGCCAGTGCTGATGGAGCAAACAACCCTGACATGGCTCTGCCTGAGTTCATTCCAAAGTGAGCATTCCCAGAGCTGCTGTGATGCCAGGAAAAGACAGAGCCCATTCCTCAGTGCCAGCTTAAGAAAACGGGCAAAGCTTTCCATGGCAAATCCAGTTTGGCCTGAGCTGTACCCCCGGGCAAAAGCCAAGTCTGGCCACTCACTCATGGGCACTAAAGTAAGAGCCAAAATGGCAGATTTAAACCCAGAAAATTGCAATAGTTGCCTACTTTTGGCATCACACTCCAGAGAACTGTAAATTGGAAGAACCGTAACAGGAAGTGAAAGAAAAGGGAAATCCAGAAAGTGAATTCTTGGTTCCCTTGCTATCAACCACAGCTTTGATCTCTCCTGTGCTTCTTCTTCACAAAACAATGGCTTAAGGAGTGAAGAGTGGGGGAAAAAAAATCAGATGTATGTTGAACTGAGCTGAAATGATAGGTAGGATGAAGTCCTGTTCTTGATATCCCACTGTTAGCTCCAGGAGATCAGGGGGAAGGAAGACTTCCTTCATCTCCTCAGCTAACAGAAAAGAGGAAAAAAAACAGAAATAAATAAGAAAAGAACATAGAGGAAAAAAGACAACTTTTAGAGATTGTCACAGTTTGAGGGCACACACGGCTCATTCTTGCAAAATGCACCCCTCAGTGTGCTGTGACATTCCTGTTATCCTCCCCAGCAGGGGAACTGGGGAATGCTCCTTTGGCAGAAGCTGGACAATTAGGGACGGCTCCTTGCCGTGGCCAGGGCTGGACACAGATCTGAGCTGTGGGTCCCACCCCATTCCCGAGCAGGCGTGGGATCCCTTTGGCTCTGGTGCCAGTTTGCCCAAGTGCCAGCACTCCATAAAGAACTTCTTGCAATTATTTCTTGGAGCTGCTTAATGGAACTCTTGCCCCGTGGTGTGTAGTGTTATCAGCCCCTCCAACAACTGCTCCAGTGTTAATCTTGGAATTCTCTGCATCTTCCGAGCTTTGGTCCACAGGAGGTTTTCCCCCTTTTTTCCCTCTGCAGCGAGTGCCTGGCTGCTGGGGATGGATTAAGACAAGCACAAGCAACACTGCATGGTAAATTCTTTCTTTGCATGACAGCTGGTTTGAATGTGTTACAGGATTGAGGAAAACATTGGTTCCATATTCAAAGAGAGCCTCAGCTTTTCCAAAAGGCTTTGGCTCATCCACAAGAAGTTCAGCTGCTGATATTCACTTATTCAATTCTTTACCAAACATGCAGAATCTCTGACAACCATTTGTTTAAATTACTTACACAACTTGCCGTTTTAATCTTTTTTTCCTATTAATCTGTGACAAACCATGGAATTTAATATTTTTTACCATGACTAATGTATGAAATTTGTTAGCTTTGTCTGTAATTTACAGAGAGCCCTGAATAATTGAGCCTTTAAGTTTAAAGGCTTATATTTTGTTATTCTAGCTGTGATGGCTTGTAATGGTTTGAAGAACCTGAGGGGCTTTGGTGATACATGCCAATAAAAAAATATCAAAACTGAGCTCAGCCCTCCTTGCTTTCCTCTGTTGGTCTCCAATTATTATAGGGAGGGAGAAATGGAAGAAAATAAACAAGAGACAACATGGAGAGGGGGAGAAGACCAAGGAATGAAAGTATTTCAATGACTGCACAAGAGTTCCCAGCACCTCTGCTGTCAAATCTCAGCCTACACATTCTTTACCCTTGTTTAATAGATTAATGCTTTGCACTGTCAACCACAGCTATTTCAAAAATTAAAATTATAATGAAAATGTAAGCAAATGGTCAGTCTTTCTACAATCTGCAGACATCCCCAGCCCTAGCCCAGATATCTGCTTCCCCAGCTACGAAGATCTTTGAATTCAGTAAAGCTGAACCAGCCCGAGGCCCTCAGGAGACAAGGATTGAGGGGCAGGTTTACCTCTACAAGGTGAAGCCACATTGTCCAGGTCATCTCTACACTCACAACGGTGACATGAGCAAATTGCCACCTGAACCAGAAGAGACAGAGACCCAGTGGCCCCCAGCCACTGGCTAGGTTTTGGTAGCTGAGTGAGGGGGCAGGACCTCACCTTTCCCCAGCACTCCAGCCCACACCTACTCTGCCAGAAAGCTGCAAGGACTTGGCTGCAGAAACCTCTTGCTCATGGACCCATAACGACCCAGTAATGGCTCACAGGACAATCCCTAGAGGAATGTTTCCTAATCTCCACATGGAATGATGAGACTGAAGACCAGGAGCCTCCTGGTGACCACTGAAACACAACCAGCACTGGGGAGACCTCTGTCTCTCATCTGGGAGGAAGAAAAGAGCACAAAGAAGCTGCTGCTGCACATAAACACTGGGAAATAGGTTTTGGAATGATGCAGAATACCAAGTGGTCTAATGGCCCCTCAGCTTGAACCAGAGAGCACAGAAAGCCCTGGCACAAGGATGTTATATATATATTCCTCAGGTCATGTTATTTCTTTTAAATATTAATCAGAAAAATTGGAAAGCTTTATTATAAAGATGACAAATGCTACTGTGCCTCGAGGAAAGGTTGTGCACAGGATGTGCAAACTCATACTTATTTGATTCAACATGGTGACTGTGGGCTGCACTTTTAATGAGGGAAATAAAACATCCTCTTAATTGGCTATAAAAGGATGTGCACCACAGACTTACTGAAACATTAGGCTGCATAGTTAGGACCTACTTTGTAACAATGCCTCATATTTATTAATATTATTTTTATTGGTTGCAAAAATCTATGAGTTTATCTATATGATAGAAACAAAAGGCCTTTTTTTTGCGTTTTTTTTTTAAGAGAGAAAGAAAGAAATTATATTTTACACAGGGTAAATTGAAAACATCAGCATACCCTACAGAGTAATAGCACTTTATCATGATTTATACATGGGAACATAACTGTTGCCAAAAAACATAGGTGACCTCTCCCTACCCTATATTAATAATTACAGTATGGAGATGGAAGCATGATATGTAGGACACTCCTCTCTGCTACGAAAAGTAAGGGGAGAATTGTACAAAAAATACAAAAAAGAGGCAAATCTGACTAGGAGGTGTTGACAGGCGCCGCATCTCATGCAATGAAAAACACATTATTGGAACCTGCCCAAAACGCAGGTTTTATTCCAACTGTTCATGCTATATATTTATTTATTTTTGTTTTAAATTAAGGAGGAGCACACTCTGAACACCCTTTCTGTTCAGGCCCTGGTGAGCACAGAGAACCTCTCTGAAACCTGCTGTGACATGAAAACTCCAGGAAGGGGCTGACAGAGACAGAGCCAAACACTTGGTGACAATACCTGAACACCAGGCAGAGGGGTTTGGGGTCACCTGAGGGGTTTTTGTGTTTCTTAACAGATCCCTCCACCCACCAGCTTAAGGCCATTTTCCCCACGTGGGTTTCAGTGTTATATTGAGGAGATTATTTATTAGAAAAACCATGGAGAATGATAACAGCATTTTTTATACAGATGCCACTTTTTAAAAAGGCATTTTTCATGTCCTAACTCCCAAAAAGTTTAAACCCATCCTTTAAAGACCCATCTGAAGCATTCCTTTGAATGACTTGAGCTGTGACACCCCAAAAGGGAGGGGATCCCACAGAAGAGCCTCACTGCCAACACCGAGGTTGCTGAGGCTGCTGCCAGCCCCTGCCCCAGACATCAGCCTTGGTGTGTGATGCAACAAGCAAAACCAAAAGCACCCTCTAGAATAGAGAGTGCAGAAGAAATTTTTAAAAAATCAGCAAGGGCTGCTTGAGTTTACAAATTCATGTTCAAACCTGTTAGTGATTGTGTTCTTAAGAGTTTTTATAAAGCTCTGTTACAGCCTTATACTTGACATATGATGGAGCTTCCTGGATTAAATATCCACAATACTTTTTTCCCCAGTAGACAAGGCAGGAAGAAATCTTCTTCCAAGCTCCACAGTCGATTTTCCAGATTTTCATATCCTCAGGCTTATGAAATGCTGATCCAGAGGAACACACCATCACTCTGTGCTAACTCCTTTCTTTGTGCAGCTCTGGGCAGGGAACAGCGGGGCTGGACACAATGCAGGTGAGGAGCAGCACTAAATCCAGCTGCACCGGGGAGGCTTGGCTGGAGCAGACACGTTTTTTCTCCTAAATGCCAGGTTTAAACTCTCCTCCTTTAGGGCTGAGACCTCTGGAGGGACTGGACAGAAGAAATCTGACACTCACAAAAAATTAAGGTCTTGATTTTATATCAAACCTAATGGCAGATACCCAGCAGCGTCTTTATATCAGGTAAGATAAAGCAGCAATAGGCTGCACTGATTTAAATCCCCTCTTCTGTATTTTTCTTAGGTGAGTTTTGTTTCCCACTGAACCTTTCAGGCCCTGGAAAATGTAAAACTAAGGCAGGAAGCATAGGTTTAAATTATGTCAGACAAGATCAGACAGTGCCTGGAGCAGACAGGCTCTCTGCAGGTCCTCGCTGTGATGCTGCTTGGGCAGCCTTCTGGGAGAGCAGGAGGAGCTGGGGAGCTGCAGCAGAGCTGGAAAACACGACTGGAAAACAACACAGCTCCCTGTGCTGGGCTTCACCATCCACCCCTCTGCCCGGCCCGGGGGTGTCCCAGAGATGCGTTTCCTGATTATCCAAAATAGGCACTGGAACTTTGCTCCTTGCGGCCTCGTGCCATGGCAGGACCACTGATGCTTGAAAAATAGCTCTGAGTGCTGTGGAAAATACAGGGAGAGGCTTCTTAACATGACCTCTGGCCTCCTCAGAAAATTGGAATTACCGGCTCTTCATCATAACATGCAGATTCCAGAAATTCTACAGGATGAGACACCTGAAATAAGGAGGTATTTTTGTGTGCCCAGCCCTTGCAGCAGCTATTTTGATACCAGCTCATTGCTAAAACCAACACTCGAGTTCACTTTATCCTATTTTCAGCAATTATAGCCACTTCAAATAGGGAATGTTAATGCAAGAAGTAGAATAAATGTCATTCCTGGAACACGTACATTACTGTAATCTAATGTGAGTAAGAAGTCACTTGAGATGGAGAAACGCAACAGCCCCTTTAGGGCTAGAGCCACAGCAGAGGCAACAAAAGGGAAACCCTCGTTAATCCATTGGAAATATCATGTTAATAAATGAAAATGAGATAATGACTTTTGTGGCTAGCTGAATCTTGTCTAAAGCCTCTTATGAGCTTCATGTGTCTCAATTAGGGACTATGTTACAAGGTAAAAAAAAAAAAATCAGCTGCGGGCTGAACACAATAAAAAACAAAGTTAAATAAGGAAATGTACTTGGGATTATTATTATTACAACCCTCCTGCCTGACCTAGAAGTGTCTTATGGTACAGATCCACCCTGAGCTCCCATTACAGTTTTTAATTGGAATTTCAGTAGCTGCTCCCGCGATGTGAGAAACGACAGAGGTTTGCTTTTCTCTTCCCTATCAAAGGACACAAGTCAAAGTCCATTTATGCTCCCTGATCCCACATCTCGCCGCCACACAGATGGACTCTTGTGTTCCAACACCAATGGCAAAGTCCCAGCTGTCCTCACTCAGTGAAAACCAGCACAGACCAGGCTGGGAACCAGACAGGAGGAGAGGGATGGGTTTCCCACCAGGCAGAGAGAGCACAGACTCTCCCAAATTTCAGTGTCTGAGTAGGAAAGGAGGACTCTGCCCCCAGCAGACTACTCCTAACAGATTTTACTGTTTGAGGTGCAGATTTGTCACAAATAAAAAAGCTTCACAATTTCAGCTTTTTGAAATCTTGGTGTAAGAAGGTGTTTGACTCAAACCCAGAGTTTCCCTTCTTCAGGAAATTAAGAACCACCTAAAGGGTGCTAAATATGAAGTTTTATTAGTTTATATCCTCCTAGACTGTTATTAGAGTTGTCCTTCTACAGCAAAGATATTTATTTCCATAAAACCTACTTTTAAATAAGATTTTCCAGTAAGCAATTAAAAAATTCTACATCCTCATTATCTGGTAGCTAGCATTCAAAAATGAGAGATATATATGAAAAACCAATAAAATAATCGACAGAAACTGTCATCTACCAGTGGAAATTCTGTTGTCCCCATCTCTGGAGAGATTTAAAAGCGAAGTGGAGGTGGCAGTTGGGGACATGGGTTAGTGGTGGCCTTGGCAGTGCTGGGGAATAGTCAGACTTGAGTGTCTTTAAGTCCTTTCCCAGCACTAAAAATTGTATTATTCAAAATACTTCACTTTTTCAACCCTCTTCTCCAAATATTCCTCCTCCAAAATAAAATTACATTAATTTTTTTCCAATATTTTTGTTGTTGCTCTTTTTGTGTTTTTTTTTTTAGTGTTTTTTTTTTTTTAAGTCACGAAACGGTAACTCTCCATGATTTCAGTTATTATAAGTTCATTTGGTATTCATGGAACTAGCAGTGATTATAATGAATTCATTTGATATTCATGTGCATGTCACATGTCCTTCGGTGGCAGTGCCACTGTCACTCAGCTCTCATTAGGCTGTTCTCTCGTGGTGATGTCCCTGTTCTGGTCTTGCACGTGGGCAGGGTGCTGGCAGCAGGGACAGCACAGGCACATCACATTCTCACTTCCAACCACTATTTCTTACTTCAGGAAATGCAATTTTAGCATGCTGTGATTCAATAAAAACTACAATTTCTCTCTCAGAATGGTTTTGGAATTTGTAAACTGCTTTGTTTCCTTTCTGCTCCCCAGCCCTGTGCAGTTCTGAAAACATGCAAGAGGTACCACAGAAAAAGAATTTACAGCTTAACACATTGACTTTGTGCTCCTCTGCTATCACTTTTCAGCCACAGTAATTCAATGGGATAATTTGCTTCTGAAAATCTAAACTTGCCAGGATCTCAGGAATAACTTTCCATCTGAAGGGCTATTTTTTGTGCGCCAGGCCTGTGATATTGCTGTTGAGAAGAGCTCGAGTTCAGAGCAGACATCAAATTCCCTGTTCACCTTCATAAAGAAGCAACCAAGCCCCCAATATTTTGCATGCTTCTGCACAAGATTATAAACAGGGATGCTGCAAAGGCCCTGGAGGAGCGAGGGGCTCAGGTCACACTCAATTGAGTGGGATTTATTTCCTTGACCCATTTTGGCCCCTCTCAAATCCCCCACTCCTTAACCACGCCAGCGGCCGACTGCGAGCTGCTTGAGGCGCGACGTCGTGGGAGCCATCACGGTGACTTAAAACACAAAACGAGCATGGCTCAGGTCAAAAGTTCTTCAAAAAGTCTAATATATACATCATACACATCCCCAGAGGAGGCAGCTCTGTTCACCTTAATCCTGAATCAACACTGCCTCTGTAAGTGCAGCCCACACCTCGTCCTCTGGGGCCGGTCCTGCGCGTAAGTTTGGATGCGGGAGCCTTGGCGGATTTGGGCTGTGGATCACCAGGGAAAGAAACCTGGCGTTGCTTCTTGAGGGCTTGCAAAGCATCATTGAGGCTTTATTTCCCACCAACCCCTAACCTCTGGCAGCCACTGGGCTGTCCAGTCCTCCAGCAGGCACTGGGAGCCTCTCCCAGGGGTTCCCCTTAAAGCCACGTGGTGCCTCAAGCTTGGCACATGGAATCAAGGGAAGGAGGAAGGAGCAGAAAAGGATTCTCTTCTCTTTATGCAAATTAATTGTTCCCAAAAACCCGATGTGCACATGAAATCAGCAGAAAACCCACTGGTGTTAAATTTTCCTGGGACAGATGGACAGAGAGAGTTTTACCTCCAAGTAAGCAACAAGACTTAGATTAAGTGCCCAAAGCTTCAATTTTTAGAAGAAACACAACAAAACAAAACAAAAGCCACAAAATAAAAGGAAAATATGAGCAGCTCTTGTTTCTGTTTCTAATGAAAATCTCTTGGTCGTGGCCAGGGCCACCTGGAGGTCACTCATCTATCATCAAAACAAATGCCATCCCAAATTTCCTAGCTGGCACCACCAGTAATGTTGTTATTTCTGTATGCAGGTACTAAAAGCTTTTTGGGGCTTGTTTCCCCTCACAGAGGTAAATCACAGTGTGGGAAACAAGTTCCACATGAATGCTGGTCATGCTGACCATGGCTGCTCTTCCCTTCACATCCAAAGGGATCATGTGAAGAAATCTGCTGGATTAAGCAGGGTTTGGGCTCACATTTGTCTTTTTGGTCGTTTCTGATGCACATCCTTCCACTGCACAGCACAGGGAGCATGTCCCTGCTCCTCACACACGAAGCAAACGTGACTCAGCTTGGTCTGCCAGAGGAAGCACAACATAGCTCTTGTGAGTTATTCCCACTCCTGGCATCAGCACAGACACAGCTCGGGGCTGGGCTCCACAGGCAGCTTATTGACCTAGCAAGAAAATGTGCAGGCCAGGCTCAGAGATATTTAACTCAGGAATAAATCTGGCAATTTATGGTTTAGCTGACAGCTCTGAACTGGGATTTGCAGCTTGTGCTCAGGGAAGGCTGAAAGGAGACCAGTACTCAAAGGGGCTCCAGGAGAGCTGGAGAGGGACTTTGGACAGGGGTCTGGAGAGACAGGACACAGGGAACGGCTTCCCACTGCCAGAGGGCAGGGAGAGATGGGATACTGGGAAGGAGTTTTCCCCAGCAAGGACCTGCATTCAAAACTCTTTGTGGATAAATCATTCAAAATTTGAGATTTTCTTTTCCTACCCCAAACTTATTTATGGCTCTTTGATAAAGTAACTGAGCTGCACAACAGGCTAAAAACTTGACAAAACCAGTGAGTTTGGTGGGTTTAAAAACAAAGATGAAATTTCTGTTTGCCTTTTGGTGCTTCCCCCAGCCCTGATACACAGGTAGGATAAAATTCTAGAAGTTGATGTTGTCTCAGCTGAAAGATTGAGATAAATTCCAGCTCCATCCAGGAAAACACGCAGATTCAGCATTCCTCCACCCAACCACGCGCCCTCCTCGGATTTCAGCTTTAGCATCTCCTCAAAACATTTAAAAATGCGTTAATTGACTGCTTGCTTATACTCTGCAAGCAAGATCAGGCCAAATATCAATACAGGGAGACATGTCTTGAAATAAGAGTGTTGCACATCTACGCCAAAACATCCTTTTGTATTGCTCTGCTGCTCCCAGTAAGTGCACGGCAACAATTTGCATCGAACTCACAAGGCTTTGCTGCACCAGTCAATTCAGATCAATAGAAAAAGGCTTTTACAAAGAAAACAAGTGTTGTGTGGAAAATAGTTCAGGCAGCAGGAGCGTTTCACAGTCAGGGTTGGCAAGTCAACAGAGTTTTATCTGTAGTGAAGAAAGAGCCTGTCAGGTTTAAGCTGAGCTCTGATTTCCAGCACGTCCGGCCACTTAGAGGCACATGGGGCTTGGTTAGCCAGGTCACAGCACCCTGGGCTGCAGGTTGGGGCCCTGGCACAGCTCCTAACTGGGAAAAAAGTACCTGTACAGCAGCTCCGAGCACCTGATCCCAGTGCAGAGATCCGGGACAAAACCCCCCTGACCAGAACAGGACTTTCAGGGAGACCTGAGCAGCCTCACGGTGAATTTGGCATTACCTTTATAAACCAGCTACTCCATCTGGTTTGGTGGTTTCGGAATGATGCAGTAGAAAAAGGTTCAAAACTGACTCACTGCTTGAATTGTGAGGGTGAATTATGGACTGAAAGAGTTCTCACTTTTTTCCTGAATAGCAGCTATTAATGACTCATTCCTGAAGGCAGCGGCGGAAGATGCAGACAAATGAGAAGCAGGTTAAAGAAGAAATATGGGTTCATAGACACAACAGTTTCATGCTCTGGGAAGAGAATGGAGTTATTCCAGCTTCTATCAACTCCCTGTTTTGTTCCCTGTTAGGAACTTGAAGGAATTGAAATAATAGGTCCTGTTTAGTTCAATTAGACAACTGTCAAAATTAACAAAAAGGGGGAAAAGTGACAGGGAATTATCAATGCAGGCAGTTCTGAAAAGAAAGGAACTTAAGCGATCAGAAACTCTGACAACTGGATCTTGGCCCTACAAATAGAATTAGAGATTTCCAGACAGGAGTGGTTTGGAATGAACCTTGAAAATCTTCCAATTCCACCCCCAGCCATGGGCAGGGACATCTTTCACTATCCCAGGGTGCTCCAAGCCCCATCCAACCTAACCTTAAACAACTCCAGGAATGAGGAATTCCCAACTTCTCTGGGCAAATAGGGTCAGCACACCGTGATAGACTCCTGTTTGCCCAATTTTTATTTCCTACTTGCAGTCAGATACTAAAATATAACACTAAAACAGTATTTTGTGCTAAACAGTACTGAAACCAGTATTTTAGGGCCATCACTCCTAATCAAACCCACCAAGAGCAGAAGCATACACAAACTGAGCAAACCTATGACAGAATTTCAAATCTTAAAAAGCATTTTCTTGTTTCTCATTGGATGAGAGATGCATTTAAAGCTTCCAGCTGAGTCTTATTTTCCATTATTTTCATTTCCCAGCTGTTTGCAACAAGGGGAAAAAAAAAACCCACTCCAAACGAGCACAGTTTAGGAAAGTGGATTTGACTAACGCTAAGAAAAATGGGAGGGGTTTTATGCTGTGCTCCTACAATTTGATGGAAAAAGTGAATTTTTAGAGCAGAGAGGATGCTGTGGTGCTTGTCTGTTCTGGCTCACATCACATCACCAGTGTCACTGAGCATGAGGCAACAGTGGTATTTCTATTTTTGTGCATAAAGTTCAGTACACATCAGATAAGGGAACACAAATGCAGCTCCCATTACTGAAAAACATTGCACTGCCTCCATTTTTTCATCCTATTTCTCCATGAATTAGTACACTACTACAGCTTTACAATTAGGCTGCTTTGCAGGTCATGCACGCAGCAGAAGTATTTCTGGAGCAGAACTAAAATTAGTAAGATCTCTGCTGGGTGCTTCCTTGTAGGTCAGAGCACACAGACACACGTCCCATTGCTCACTGGCATTTCAGGACTGATGTACTTTTTGTTTTTCTCTGTTTACACCAGCCTGGCAAGCCCAGACCCTGGCACATGTCGTGCTTGCAGCAGTGTGACTTCACGCCATAGGAGAGCTCAGGAATCTTTAATATTTGCAATGGGATTTTTATAATAAAATGTGGGTTTGGGCTGTTTTTCGGATTGGTTCCCCACACACACACATTTAATTCAGTTTTCCTCCTGATACCACAAATTTGGGGGATTTTCTTTACAAAAAAGGGTACAAATCTGAAAAATGGCCTCTGGGAGTGATGCAGGTTCAGCAGAAGATGCATTTTATAAGCCAAGAAAACGCCTTTAGGTACAACTCTGCCTATTCCCTGTGCCACCTGGGCAGCTCATTTACACACTGAAGGTGCCACCTGCCCTCTGACCCACCACACACCTTTCCTTGCATGTCTTGATAGTAAAGATTAATTATTTGCCTTTCACTATGTAATTAGTGAAGGAATGGGTTATGCTAGCAAAGCACAGAGCTGATTCTGCCCCCCAGCTCCATTACTCCTGATTTTCTAGCACACTCAGATGGCAATGAAGGCTGCTTCCTTTTTCACCCTGCTCGAACCAAACACATCCATACTCTTATTTCTGCTCTTTTTTATTTTCTTTATACTTATTTTATCAACACACATCCTGGGAATCTGATGTAAATGTAGAGTAAATGTAGAGAGTTTATCTCTAGTTCATCTCCTCTCCAATTTCTCCTCAGCATCTTGAAATCCTGGAATCAGACCATCCTTTAAAGAGCTTCTTTTCCCCCCAGGTGAGTGCAGATCCACGTTTCCCAGGCTCTCTGCACATAGCAACATCCCAGCTTCACTTCTGTCACTGCTGCTGTCACTCCCTGCCCTGCCCAGTCCCTGGGATGTCCTTTGGATGCAGGAGTGTCCCTGCCTTGGGCAGAGCAGCTATGAGAGACCCAGGTGAGTATTTTACAACAAGCCAGGTTAAACTCTTACATTTCCACACTTCTGTGGGTTTAACTTCTGCTTTGCATCAGTTCTGCCCCTGCTTCTCACCCACAACCCTGCCACACCTTTGTCTGCTGAGTATCCCCACAATTCACAGCTACAGATGTAAAAACCCCCAGTTTCTCTCAAGCAGAGCAGAGGAGCTGTGCCCCATCCCCACCTTGTCACCAGCACAGTCTTGGATTAGGGTTTTTTAGGGGTAACTGAGAGTTGTTTTAAATTTTTTTATTTCTAGTTTTATGTGAAGGGTGACATAATACAGATGTTATAATTTACACTATTACAATTAGAAGCTAATTATTTTTTAATTATAAGTGGTTCTTTATCAATTTTTGTTATACTATATTGTAAATGTTTTAAAGCTAATAATTTAAAATTATTTTTTGTGGGTCTTACTACAATGCATTTTTAATAGTTCTATTTCTCTAAAGTATTTAGTCTTATTTGGAAAACTACTCTTTGAAACTTGTTTTTAGTTTTATTTCTTTCTTAATAATGTTTGTCTTATATTATACCATATTTATTTTTATTTTATACTTATAAGTATTATTGTATTTTATATTTATTATATGTATTTATATTTTATATGCATTTTATACCATATTTTATGGTATTACTAAGTTAGCATTTCTTATCTCAAAGTTTGTATATAGATGTGTGCTATGAGAGTTTTTTTATTAAGTTTTGGGAATTTTTTACAGATTTTTTCCTTACAGCTCAGAGCGCCGAGTGCCACTCCTTGGACACCTGCAGGGATGGGGACCCCAAACNTCTTGGATTAGGGTTTTTTAGGGGTAACTGAGAGTTGTTTTAAATTTTTTTATTTTATTTCTAGTTTTATGTGAAGGGTGACATAATACAGATGTTATAATTTACACTATTACAATTAGAAGCTAATTATTATTTAATTATAAGTGGTTCTTTATCAATTTTTGTTATACTATATTGTAANAGTTTAACCCTTTCAGTGAGGAGATTTCTCCTGCCTCCACTCACACCTCTCACCCCTCCCTCTCACACCAACACTACCCCAACCACACACCAGATCCCTGAGAAATCCTTTTGGATGAGTGCCCTGAGCCCAAAAAAGACAGAATTAAGCCAAACATTCTCACACAGTGAGAAACACAGTGAAAAAAGTCACAAGATGTACACTTTCAAGGTCTTTTAGATTTATGTTTAATTAATTCTAAAAACGTATTTTATTTCTATTTTTCTATTAATAACTAATTGTCTAACACACAACATCTGTACTGTGAATCCTTCTAACTAATCACTTTGTGTTACTAACACTTTACAAAATAGAATAGATGAAGAAGAAGAAGATTGGACAACACCTAAAATCTTCTATTTTGTCTTCTATTCACTCTAATACTAAAAACTTAAAAGTCTAAATTTCTTACTCGGTGATAACTACACTGTAATCTACTCTACATACTCACAGATTCTACATCATCTTAAATCCTAGGAAATCCTCTCTATAAACAAAGATTAAAAACAATATCCTCAAAAAAATTCAAACTTATTAAAACAAACAAAAAATCATTCCCTACACCCTAATTCCAACACTCACCCGTGCCTGCTTTCCACATCATCTCCCTAAAAACCTCCCCCTGATTTGTCAGACAGGATTTACCCTTTGTGAAACCATGCTGACTGGTTTATTTCTCCAGATGTTTTGTGATCTCATCCTTTATTAATGTTCCTAGAGCTCTGCCTAGCACCAAGGTCGGATGCACTGGTCTATCATCTCCTGGCTGGTTTTCCCAGTCCTTTTTTTCCTGCTCCCCTCCAAACTGGGGTTGTATTTACTTCTCTCCAGTCCCTTGGTGTTTTCCCTGTCTCAAAGGAGCCCAGATAAAAATATCCTTTTATTGAACCAGTAATCTCTTCAGTGATCTTGTTAAAGATTCCCCAGTACATAACTCCTACTACCTTGGAGCTTCCAGGGATTTTAACTTATACAAGATTTATTCCAGCACAAAATTATCATATCCCAGAAACTTTGCTTCTGTTCAGCCTTGTGAACACTGAGGAGAAAGATATGTTCAGGCAGAGCATTTCAAAGTGAGTTTGGGGGTCTGGGTGCTCAGTTCCCACTCTAATTAATGGGACAGGGGCTTCCAAACATCCTGCAGAGTTCAGAAACTGGAATCTAAATGTTAAACCTATCAGACCTGTACAGAATATACTAAAACCTAATGAAATTGTATATAACTGATATATGGCCTTCATTTTTAAAGCAAATAGTATCAGTAAATATTTAATTTTTTTTGCTGGTAATATTTATTTTCAGTGCAGATAGTTCAGTAAAGCAGATAGTTCAGTAAAGCAGACAGTGAGGGGATTTTTTTGTCTACTGATTTTTTTAAGGCTGCTGGGATCTCTGGGTTCCATCTGAAAGACCTCAGCATTGGTGAATATCCTTGATTTGGAGATGTTCTGTGCTTGCCATGTGGAGCCAGAAGCCTCTCTCCTGTCCTTACTTTGACTCAGCTCCTGGAGCCCTTTCACACCCAGTGTCAAGCTTACAAAGTGTTTTTGTTTTTTACCAAAATCTTCAAGTACAAGCAAAGCACAAATAACAAGGAGCTTTGAATGCCAATTCCTGCACTTTTGCAGCCTTTCCCCAGGACTGTTGGCTGACTCATCCCCCAAACCCCCTTCCTTCAGTGCTCATCTCCATGTTAATAACAATTAATTAATAATAATTTCACTCATTTCTGCGCCACCCCCAAGAACATTTCCCATGGTTTTCCAGCTGATCTGCACTGACTCTGTTGTCACTCAGCCATGCTTTGGGAGCTGAACTCCAGGGCTGCAAAACTTTGGTTTGGTCCCTGAAGGAGCCTGAGAACCTGGGAGGTGACAGAGCACACAATGTCCCTCCCACTCCTCCAGGACAATAAATCAACCCTGCACCCACAGACCCTGCTCTGCCACCTCACTCCTGCCAGGTAAAATTCCAGCAGCTATTTACTCCTCCAGGAAACTCCAGCAGATTTGCAAGACTCTCAGTATAAATCTCTGCTTTCAGGCTTTGCTCCTTCTGGAGCTTTCTGCCATCCTTCCATGCAGATTTTCCAGGCAATTGGAACGAGGTGGTTTTTGAGGTCCCTTCCAACCCAAAGCAGCCTGTGATCCTTGAATCTGGGTTTTACCTTATGAACTTTGGGCTCCACTCACCACTGGTTATTTCAACTTGTGGCAAAACAAAAGGGAAAATATCTCAAGTCCTTATTTTAGTGGAGGTCTGAGTTGTTTGTTGCAGGCTGTCTCCAATGTCTCTGAGTTTAGAGGCTGCAGGATATTAATATTAACATAGTAAATAACAGACAATTCTTCAGAGGGCAAAGGAACTTGTCTCCAATTTTCAAAGGATGTGCTTTACTTAACTAAGGCTAATTAGCTGTGATCTTCATATAAGCAACAAAAATAAATTGCATTTGATTTAACATTTTTAAACAGCTGCAAAAAATTTCCTATTTCTCCAAAACAGACTTTTAAGACCATTACCAAGTTCTCAAGCATGTACAAATTACTGTCCCCAAGATTATTTTCCTTATACAGGGTATTTAGAGAGAATTTGTTCCTTGCAGCACTCTCTAAGCATTGCAGGGAATTCCCTTCTCAGAAATGTATTTCTCCAGTCCTGGCTTGTAAATACCTACTTCTTCTTTTTCTACATATTTGTGCATTCATTGTAAGAAACCCTGATGTTTATAGGTCATGCACAACACTTTCTGGAGCCAAGAGGAAATAATCTCACTACAACAGGGTCATTCATCAGCTTCGGGACAGTTTGTGCTGTGAACAAAAGCTGGGGGCTGATTAAAAAGGCATTTCTGGAGAAGGTGTGACTTGGAAGCAGGGCAGTGAGCAGGACTAAGTGTCCTGTGCACGATGAATGCAGTTCTCCTGCTCAGGATTCCAGAGTCAGCTCCCTGTCCTTTGCATGGGGCTGTTCTCCCACGCTCCTGCAGGAGCCCCACCTGGGGTCCCACAACCTTGGTCAGGAAGTGAGGAAACTGCACTTTTCAGGGTTGGCTAGAGACTCAGAGAAGTCCTAGCCAAAATAATGATAACCTGTTCCTGTAACAATAGGCACGTGCTGTTTTTCCATTCTTTCTGCCTTTTTTTCTTTCCTTCTAAGATAGTTTACTGAAAGGTTGGGCTGGCCAGCCGACTAGGTACAATGTATTGATTAGTTACCAATCCGGCCCAGTTGGATCAGAATAGAGTATAAAAGTAGAGAACTTCTGTAATAAAGTAGATTCTTCCTGAACATCAGCCTTGGAGTCCATGTCATTCTCTCACTGTCACAGCCACATGCACCTGCTGCCAGAGCTGCATCAGCATTCCTGCTCTCAGAGGGGCAGCCAAACCTTCCCAGACTCATTAAAACTCCCCTTCCTCCACGTTATGAATCACTTTGCTTCCCCCAAGCACAGGGAGAGGCTGAGCTGGTGATGTTTCAGAAGATATTCCCAGGTTTAGGCCCTCCCTAGGCCAGGGGGCTCCTGCAGCTCTGCTCACAGGGTTCATCCACAATCAAATCCATCTCATGTTTGATGTGCTTCGGAGAGATCCCTTCCTTGCTCAACCGCTGGTTGCTGTAATTACACAAACTATCTGCTCCACTGTCACTTCCAGTCAAAGGTGTCATCTAAAATTAAAAATTCATGTAGAAACTAGAGGTGTTACTCTTTGGAGCAGGCAGTTCAGACCTGAGCTGGTTTCACAATGTTTGGTTTCACTTCCCACGTGCAGCGAGGAGCTGAGCCAAGGCACACAGGGCTGCCTGACCCTCCAGCTCACAGTATTTCACCTCAAACATCATTTTGTTGTTGAAATTCAGGCCTCAAATTCATTAGGATTTAATTTAAGCACATTTTATTAACATATTGAGGTGCTGCAGCCATTTCCAATGTTGAACTGTTTATATTTGGACCAGTTGTAACAACCTGGTTGCTCCGCACCGCAGCCTAAACCTCCTTCAAATACAAGGTAGCTTAGAGAAAGAAAACAAGATTTTCAGTCAGATTTGAATGGATTCATTTCATTTGGGCAGCATTTTCTCCAATAAGAACCTCCTGGGATTTTTTTGGTGATGCAATAAGAAGTGGTAAAAGTAAGGAGCAGTGGTGAGCTCTGAGTACTTGGGATATTGTACAGAGGGAAAACCCCATAAAACTGCAGAGAAATCATAAAATAACTTTTTATTTGGCTAGATGAAGGAATCCGTGAGAGTGGAGAACATGCAATGCTGAAATTCTCCTCATTTGTCTTTAAAACTTTAAAGCATTTAGGTCTGGGGTGTGTTTTCTGTAAGGCCACAGAGAAAATCAAGGATTATGTATCTGAAGCACTATTTAAAGAGAAAGTCTATTAAAAGAAAAATTTAATCTTTAATTTTAAAAATTGCTTTTCCTGAAGTAAACACTTTATTTTGCCCAAAATCAGAGGCACAGTTCGTAACACAACTCAGGAATTCTGCCATTAAATTTGGCTGTGAACAGAGTGCACTGCCACCTAAAAAACAAAAGGACATTTGAGAGATTAAACAGTTCCTTTATCACTCCAGGTGACACAAATGCAGCTTCATTCACCTGAGTGTTGATTGTTGCATTTGCAGCATGAAAGAAAAAGAAAAGTTTACAACTTTTTCATTAATGTGCCTTCAGCAAGACTTTCTAAAAGCTCCTAATCACAGCAGAGCTTCGAGAACACTACAAAAAGTGTTATTACTCCTCCTAAATCACACCTCACCCCAATGATGATATAATTAATGAAAGCCCAGCTGGCATCTGGCCTGTCTGATCTCTTGGCTGCCCAGATCTCACACACAGAGGGCTGGAGCACAGGACAGAGCTCAGCCAGGACATGTGAAAAGGTCACTGGCACTCACCTGGAAAGAGGATGTCAGGCACACACCAAAAAACTCCATCCAGCAGCAGCAAATTTCCTTCCAAATTGCAAAACCCTTCCCAGGAGTCCCCTCCTCCTTCCCCCAGGGTGCTGCTGCCCTGTCCCCACCTGTATTTACCTTTCCCAGAGGATTTCCCAGGGCCAAAACTCCTCCCTAAGGCAGAGCTGGCCCCAGCAGCTCTCACCAAACCTTGTCCCCCTGCCTGGAGGGAGAGAAAAGGGCTGGAAGGCTGCACTGTGGGAAATAGGAAAGGTAAGAAGATTTTCAGAAAGTTGGGAAAAGCAGGCCTTAGAAACAGAGAGAGCAGAGAAATTAGAACTAGCTATAGCTACAAAGTAGGAAAAGTTACAATAGTGTAGTAAACAAGGACATGAAACTTGAGTTTTAGGCTTGGTTAAGATAGGCCAATATGCTATTGGCTAGAAAGTTTTTAAAATGCTCTGTAACAAAGAAATCTTTAGCTGTTGCTAGCAGTACCTGAGCTTTTGCCATCTTTGCATTGTCTCAACCATGTAATGAGGCTAATACTACAATAAAAGCTCAGGGAATGTATTCCAGCAGTCCCATTCTGTTCGTGAAAAAAAACAACTCCCCAACACACTGAACCTCCAAGAGGAATGGCCCAGAGAAATCCAAGCTCCTCTTAATTATCTCCCAGCTCTTAGAAGTTTAGAAGTTGCTAAAATTGATGGAAACAATGACCAGCAAAGAAAAATCCTCTTGTGGCCTGAAAAAGCATCAGTAGGATGGTGTTGTAGTTTGACAAGAGAGGAGTTTGGGAAGTGAGGGAAAAGGCAAAATAACATGTTTGCTTCAGGAAAGCAATTTTTAAAATTAGAGATTAAATTTTTCCTTTAATGGACTTTCACTTTAAATAGTTCTTCACAGGAAAATGGAAGAGCACAGTCTCCCTTCACTGAATCCCCTTGCCAGGCTTTGGGAAGTTCACATCCCTCCTTTAGACTCCAACTTTAGAGATGTGGGGTTAAATCCCCACCTCACCTTTCATTCACTTTCCTGCCCTAAGTGCTCTCTTGGAAAACAAACAGGCCAGCAGCACTGAGGCTTGGGCTGCTGCACCTCTCAATTTCCCAGAGCTGCTGTCTGCTGTCTCTGCAGAGATGTGTGACTCTCCCAGCTGATTTTAGGCATTTCCATGACCACCCCGACTCTTTGCAAAGCAGTTTTACCCTGGCTGCTCTCGATTACCTGCAAAGCATCGACCTGGGAGGTTCCTGTTCCAGCTCGAGCTCTGCATCCCTGTTAAAACTGGGGACAGAAGCGTGTCCCAAAAGTGTCCTGCTGCTCCTGGCTCTTCTCTCCTCTCCTCAGCCCCGCAGGTGCCGCGTCCTCCCGCAAAATCCTTCCAAGGTGAAAAGCATCACCTGTAAAACACCGTGGGAGGTTCAGCTTTATTAATTCAGCAATTCTCATTAGACTCTTACAACATCACCTTTTTCAAAGAGAAAACAGTGAGGATTTTTTTTTCATTTTGTTTCTGCTGATTACGTGCCTAAACCCCTGCAGTATTGGTGTAAAAGGACTTAGGATCTGTAACGTGCACTTAAGAAATGTTTGAAAGGACAGGCAGCATTTCCATCACACACACCTATTAGGTTTATGTGACAAATGAAATTTTAGTGGATTATTTATATTTTTAACGTATCAGCTGAGGCACTTCAATCCCGGACCTTCTTAAGTATTCGTTGCCTTTAAATGAACTGGATGTGTTGTATAATGGAATTACTAGATTTGTATTAAATTGTAGCTTTGGGACCCATCACTGTGTGATGCTATCTACTTTCAACTGGCTTTGTTTATCACAGAGAAGGGAACTGAATTAGCATAAGATACTACAAAGTAGTAAAGGGATTTTAGGACCCTGTCTATTTGACCTCCTATTGACCTGGGCTAATTCATATTCTCCCTGGGATGCTCTAACAGGTCATTTTGTATTTGGGGAAAAAAAAAAAAAACAGGTTGACTTGTGGCTGCACATCCTCGTCCCTGTGGCAGCAGAGCAGAGAGGAATTCCCTCTCTGCTCTCACACACACACACGGCTGTGCTCCTCCTTGAAAGGAAAATGCACTTTTATTTGTAAATTACCACATAAGAGGCTGTTATTTGTCTTACTCACTGCATTCCCGTGGCTGCTGCTGTGAGTGGGGCCGTTTGTCACGTTGGTGGTGGCAGCGGGGACACGGGATGGGGACGTGGGGAGGGAAGGTGTGCAAACACAAGGAAATGTTTTTGCCCACTCGTGGACACATGGATGCACTCACACAAGGCATTTTCCACACGGTGTTCATAGAATCACCACAGAAAAGCCTGGCTCGGAAGGGATCTTAAATATCACCCAGTTCCGTGGGCAAGGACATCTTCCTCCAGACCAGGCTGCCCCAAACCTCATCCAACCTGGCATCAAACACTCTCAGGGATGGGGAACTTTTTCCTGCTGTACAACGCCTGGAGGGTGTAGCTTTGGTGTTAAGAGAGTCCTAGAGGAGATGGGAGAATTGCACAGCAGGATCTGCTTTGTCCAGCTTGGCGGAGGCACTTGGCCCTAAAACACTTCCTGGCCTCCGACTGATTTCTGTAGGATACCAGGCTGATTTCTCCTTCAGTTGTGTGAAGGCTGCCTTTCACCATGACAGAGAATTTCCATGGAAATAACAACATTTTCCACAGGATGGAAAGAGCTTCCCATGCTCTGTCTTTTCCACCCTTCAAGAGCCTGCACCCCAAATGCTCACAGCTTCCCCTCGGTGTGGGGAACAGCCCCTCAAGGTGCAGGAGCCTGCAGAGGTGAGCTGGGGAGGGCTGTGGGAGCCAGGTCTAGCTCTGGATGAGGACGTGATGCTTGATTTTGTTTAGGAAGGCAGCACTAATGCAGACAAGGGACGTTTAATGTGCCACCTCTCAGCTCTGCACCACAGCCATGCCCTCTGAAGAAGTAAAATGTGTCCTCTGCTCTGAACCTTCAAAGTTGCTCCATAACACTCATGGATTTGGTCCTTAAATCAACTCTGATCTCAATGGCTGCCTCAGATTTCAGCTATGTTTTTTTTTTTTCTAGTTTTAAATTCTATTTAGCAAAATAAAAAAAAAAAAAATTAGTAGATATCCAGTCAAAGGTTGTTGTTGGTAATTCCAGAAACTGAATTCTATTTTTTGCAGTGAAAAGCATGAAATGAACTCCAGCCATCGCTCTGCAGTGCAAGGGGCTGATGAATTACAGTGGCAGCCTGCTTTATTCTCCTTAATAAGAAATTAGATCACAATAGGGATTTACCAAAATTACCTTGAAGTGTTTGTGGGTTTGACTGATTGGACAATTTGTGCTCAAATTGTGTCGAATCATCTGAGTTCCAGCATCTGTCTCTTTAGTTGGGCTGCTTTAAAATGCCCTGGTCTCCTTTCACAGGAGCCTGCTCATGAATGCAGAGGCTCAACCCCACATACAGCATTTGTTTGTTTTCTTCCCATTTTTCCAATTTGCCTCATTGATAATTTTCTGAGAACTTCCCAGATTTCCGTGGCGACTTTATCAGCTCCCGTTTGCGGTTTGCTCAGGAAATGGATTAAATGTTGCTATTTAGCCTTTTCCTAACCTATATCCCTGGATGAGATCACCCAGTTATCCACCAATATCTTTTATTGGAGATGCAGTTTGCAGGAGCTCAGTCTGGAGCTGGAATGGGTGTTGGAATTCCTGCAAGGAGCCCCTGGAATGGTGTTTTTAAGGAAGCCCACACCGTTTCATTAGGAGGCAGGAGACACAGGCTGATGTGCTGCATCTTGAATAACTTCGGGAAATCTTTTAAGTCAACCTTGTGTTTTAGTCAACAGGGAAGGTTTGACCTTTAACCCCCCGACAACCATCTGTTTCATTATTTATCTGAGGGAATCAGAGAGTTTTTGTTCTTTCACAAAAGTCCCTGACACCAAGATATTTCTAATAGCAGAAATTTTTCATTCTTGTCACTATTCCTTTTGAAAATACAGGTATTTTCATACAACACGTAGCTAATGAGTGAAACTTCAGAATCCAACCTTTCTCTATAATCACAGGAACAGGGATTAAAGAGGTCCCACTAGTGAGGAACATGAAAATTAATTATTGAGCTCCTTGTTTTATCCTCCCCATCTGTCTGATATTCTCGAGCACGGAAGGAGTTAGACAATTAAATTACTTCTCCTTTTAGCTCATCAGGATGTTCTCTGCACCTTTTCCCTAACTCCAGAGGCTCCCAAATTCTGCCTGTTTACCAGCAAATGTGTGGGTGTTTGCTTGTGCGAGGGCAGGGGCTTCTGGTTTTCCTGAATGCCAAGAAATCAGCCAAGCTTTTCAAAACATTCATCTCTGCTGAGCACACTTACAATGGTTTTCCCCCTTCTAAGGCTTGCAGGAAATCCTTTCAGGGAGACACAATCTTTGTAAGGAACACGAGCAAATTTTAAAATTATTCTGATCATCCTTTGTGCGAAGAGGAAAGTACAAAGGCACTTGCACACAGGAGAAAAGAAAGAGTAAAAATAACAATGAGAGGAGGATGTGCACTTGATATGTCAAGTGTG
>VWZV01008847.1:160976-168476 GCA_013397155.1 Irena cyanogastra
GCAGGCTCCAAAGTGAGCAAAACCAGAATCAGATTATTTTCCTCCGTCCTGTCAGTTTTGGACGGATTTCTGCCAGGAAAATTGATTTGTATTTTTGTTTTCTGTCACAACAAATATTGTTGTTATCCCAGTAAATATCAAACTTGCTCCTTTCTTCTAGGAAGCTTTTGGATATTTTATAAACAAAACATGTCAGGGTGAAATTTGTCTTGTTACAGGATTTTAAGTGGCTTTTTTTTCCTTCACAATCACGTGCTACAAAAAGCACTTCTAAAGATCAGGTCCCCCCTTATCTGACACCCATTTTTTGGGGGTGTTCCTCCCAGTCATGGGCTTGGCAGCTGCCCCTCCAGGGGATGATAAATCTTGCATAAAATCCCTCAGATAGGCAGGAATATTCTAATTTTGTTTTAAACCACACCTGTAAAATTTGTGACAAATCCATTGGCAGTGGTGGCTGGTGGAAGAGGCAAGTGATCAAAAGTGAGTCCCTTCTTCTAATCCATGCCTTTCTATTTAAAAAACATTTTATTTAGAATTTTTTTTTTCAGGCTAACTCTTCTGTTGGGTTTTTGCTCAAACCCTGGTAGTTTCAGATGCTTTTCTGGTGGAGGAACTGCCCAAGATCTCTTCTCATGAGACAGAACCTGGAGAGATGAGGAGAGAGAACTTTCCAAATCCAAATTTGGGGCTCATTTAATGCAGATGCTCAACACTATGCTGTGGAGAAATTATATTACCGATGTATTGTTCACAAGGCATTCAGGACTTGTTAATTATTTATAAAAATTACGCACTTTTATTCTAATAATCTGATTATGTGGATAGTATGAGTAGTGTGGTATTAGGATAACACCCCAAAATTTGAGTGTGCAGGCAATATTTATATAATTTTAGTTATCAAATGACACATTATGACCTGTCTGTGAAGGATTTTAGCACTCTAACAAGGAAGTGACAGAACTGATTTTCCATCAGTGCCTTTTATTTAGGGGAGGAGGGAACAGGTGAGAAAAAGCAGCATTTGGCTTGAAATTGTCTTTTTTTTTTCCCCTTCCCAGCCTCACTCAAGGAATCTGAATCAGCATAAAGCAGGATGTATTGAACCATGCCTATTATCCCCTCTAGAGAAGAGAGGCCACAAAGGGCTGAGCTTCATCTGGCTCTTGGATAATTCAGGAAACAGATGGAATGCTACATCTTTCTCAGAGCCTGAGGACTAATGTAGCCCTATGGCGTTATCTATCAGACTAGAGGGGGGCTCTGGATTTTGAGGACCATTCCCAGGTCAAACTGGAGCATAATGCAGAGAAATAGCCTTGGAAAAGCACTTGCTTGGGGTTTTGTAGGGATTTCAGTCAGCTCGGAATTTGGGCTGTGCCACTTCACTGGGAACACGAGGTAAAATGCAAATTTACAGAGATATAATGAAAAAAGGTTCTCAACTCTTAAAATGTTGGTATATTCTTATTATAAATAGTTCTACATTTAAACTCGACTTTCATTCTGATATTTACCTGATATGTTTTTTTTTTTTATTATATAAATCCATTTCTATGTAACCTTTATGACAAAACAAGAGCCAAAATTGACAAACCTAAAAACCTCTGAAAATACTGTGAAGGATTTTTTCCCCCCCAACTTATGTAAACTATTGCTTTGCTGGGAATAGCTCCATCCTGGAGTGAATTTTTATGGACAAGCTATATGAAAATGGGGGTTTTAAATAGTTACAGCCCCCTAATGATGCTGACATGGCTCTGATGCAATAAATGCAATAAATGCAATGAATCACCGAGGCACGGCCACGTCTGCTGCTGCTGGAGGTGTGGGAGACCCTCCAATTTCATGATGCTGCTTGTCCTCACTCAGCTCTCTGGGTCTAAATGAGGAAGAAAGACAGGAGGAGAGGAGGGGATGGAGAAGGAGCAATCCAAGCTCTTCAGAACCCCCCAAAACGTTGCAGGAATTGGACATTCACCTGAAGTTTTCTCTCTCTGCAATGAGAGTTTGTCTCAAATTTTTGTGTTTCTCTTGTGGAGTGGTGGAGAGGAGGACTGGAATTTGAGTTCTGAGTTAAAACAGAAGACATGGAGAGAAGCAGGGAAGGATCCCTGCTCTGGGGATTTCAGAATTCACTCCCTTTTGGTTGTGTTCCCAAATTGCCTCAACTTTTTGTCCCCAGCTGCTCACTGGGATTTTGAGCCCCAAGTCACCATGTTCCCAAGAGTTTTCCATGCAGCTGCTCTTGACACACCCCTTCACAGCTAAACAAGATGCCACATCTTTCTGGGTATGGAAAGAAAAACAAACCCTTGGCAAAGCAGAATTGGGAAATCTCTGGTTACTCCTGTCCAATAAATGGAAAATTCAAAGGTGTGAGAAACATCATGTACAGGAGTAAAAGCAAATTCTTCCAGTACTCACAATACCACAGGCAAAGGGGACTGGACCAAGAAATAAATCAATGTTTTCTTTAAAACTCCAGACCCTGAAATCATAGCAAAATTTCTTCTTCAGATCTTCTTCCAAATTAATCTCAGAAATTGAATAATTCTCTGTATGGGCCAACTTTGCAAAGTACTTTCAGACAAGGATGAGGTTCATAATCAGATTTGATAATTTGCTTTGATATGTGATTTGATAATCAGATATCCAGATCTCTGGATAAGAAAAAGGTTTTTGGAAATACTGGGCTGCACCAAGCAAGCAACCAACACAAGAATCCAGAAATCTTCCACAAAGTGTTCTACTTGGTATCATCCAAGGCTTTTAAGAGTACCAACTAATGAATTATCTCCTGCCCTGAAAAAATTCATTGCTTGGGATGCATCCACTCCATGGTAGGTGCTAAACAAATAAAATTAGTGTTTTCAGGCTGTATTTGTTTAGTTTTAATATCTAATGATCACACTGTGATTTGTCTATAAAAGATTTTAGCACCTCTCTAACAAGGTAGTGACAAAACTGATTTTCTACCATTGTCTTTTATTTATGTGAGGAGGGAACAGGTGAGCAAAATAAGTATTTTGGTTGAAATTGTCTTTTTTTCCCTTTCCTAGCTTCACTCAAGGAATCTGAACCAGCATAACCCGGAATGTATTGAACTGTGGAGTTTTTGTTTGTTTTTTGTTAAGATTGGGATTAAATGCATGAGATCATATTTTTGTTTGGATTTAGATGCTTATTAGTTTTAATTTATATTACAGTCTCACAGACTGTGAGTTCTACAGTATTTCACTCTAATAAACTAAAAATGGAGTTGTATCTCTCTCATTGTAAGGTTTTTTAAGGATAAACTGTCTAATTAAAGAATAACACGAATTATTTTTATTTTTAACTCAATAACTAATTACTTGTGGTCTGTAATGTGAATTTTTTTATCTAATTACACAATACTACTCAAACTCATGAAGAAGAAGGTGAAGAAGAAGGATTAGCTTCTGCCCTAAAACTTCTATTTTGTTTTATATATGTTATTATACTTTAAAACCTTAAACTTTAAATTTTCCACCACGTAATATTACACACTTCTATTCAAACTACACACTTATAATCTCAGTTCTATCATTCCGTTTTGGAAGCTTTCTCCACAGCCTCAGGTCACATGCAGTGTTCTCCTGGGGGTCAGTGCCTGGCAGCACAGAAAATCTGAAATTCTCAGTTTCCAGGGTTCCAACACTGAACCATGGATATTTTCCCCACTGGAGAAGGAATGTGCTCCAAGCTGGAGAAACCAGGTTCACTCCTAGCAACCCTCTCCTTGAAAATCACCTTTTAGCTTGTGTGACAGATTCCTCACCCCCATCCAGAGCCTGTTCGGAGCAAGGCTGGCTCCTGCTGGCTTTTCAGGATTCCCACATTCCTCACCCCCATCCAGAGCCTGCCCAGAGCAAGGCTGGCTCCTGCTGGCTTTTCAGGATTCCCACATTCCTCACCCCCATCCAGAGCCTGCCCAGAGCAAGGCTGGCTCCTGCTGGCTTTTCAGGGTTCCCATTTTCCTCACCCATTCCAAGGCTGTGGGAGGGGAGGCTGTGCCAGCTCCTGGGCACAGGTGGCAGCAGCCATGGGACACCATCCTCTCCTGCCCAGCCCTTGCCTGGGATGGGACACGAGCCAGGAGGGCTGGTGGTGTTGGGCAGCCCAGCCCTGCCAGAGGGAAGCTGTTTGCTGGCCAAAAGGGATCCAGGCTCCCCAGGGCTCCCTCGGGCTCTGGGAAGGTGATGTGTTTTTAGATGCACCAGGAGAAGAATTGATTCCTGTTGTGGGTCATCAGATTGAACTTATCTTTGCATGGTGGAACAGCAGAAGTGGTGAAATTGGATTTTCCTAGGCATTTAGGCATTCTGGAAGTTTTGTATGGACCTTGCTGATGGCTTGAGGAAGACAAATTTGCTTAGAGCTCCTAAACAGCAAAGTCCATTCATCAACCTGGGGTGGAAAAGCTCTTTTCTGTCTCCAGATGATCCAAAACTCAAGTCTGGTATTAACCAGACCAAGGTTTCAGATTATATTTTTTATGTATCAGTGATGACAGCACTATTGAAGCTGTGTGGAGAATCCACCCTCAGCTCACACATATCCACCTTTTCCACCTTTTCTAATGAATGCTGGTTAAATTTTCCAGCACAGTCCTGAAAGATCTCACATGTACTTTAAATTCCTAAGCTCCAACATGTATTTGTAGAGTCAAAGAAAAATCAATCCATTGCAATAACAAATGAAAGAGTTATTTTTAAGAATTAACATGCGTGGGATTCACCAAACATTTTGAAATTCAATATCTTCCACAGCACTGAAACCAAATAATTAAACCCTTTTGGAAGGTCATGATAAAAAAAAAAAAAACACATAAATTTGAGTTCAACAGTGGCAGCTCATTTCTAATCTCTAATCCGTGGGTTTGCATCTCTGTGTGTCTTGGAAAACATTCTCCTGGGCATGCACATGCAAGTCCAATCATGGATTTTTCGAGATACCTGGTGATCTGCATTTGAGTAGTCGAGATTAGACTTGAGCCTTTAGTCTCTTTCAAGTGCTTAAATAGCTGCCTCTTCAGGCTCAAGCCAAACCAGCTTTAAGAAGTAGCTGGAGGAGCATTTGAAATTAATCTTCTCAATTCTGCTCCTGGATTGGCAAGTGTTTGGCAATTCTTTTTGTTCAGCTGCAATGGGAGCTCCTCCTCCATGTAACACCAAGCCTGTACTTGAGTCAGTCCAGGCTGGTTTTTGAGGTGGTCCTTGCCTGACACCTCTTGTCTAGAAAAAGGCACTGAAAAAGTCAGAACGGGGGGATCAAAGCATCTGAAATAATTTGGGACTAAGTATATTCCCCCAAAAAAGGAATGCAGACATTCAAAGTACCTTTAATACTCTTCCAAACACGATTTCTTATTTGGTCTTGGACTCCAGGCTTTGTCACCACTGCTGACTTATTCTTTTGTTTAGTATTAAACCTCAGTTTAAATTCTGGGAGTCAGCCATGCAGCTCAGCCCCAAGTTTTCAGTCTTGCCAGGCTTCTTCCCAACACGTGCTGTTTTCACTGGAATTCCATGGAATCATGGAATGCCTGGGATTGGAAGGCACCCTACAGATCATCTAATCCCAAACCCCCTATGTCACCCACCAGATCAGGCTGTCCATCAGAAAATTCAATGTTATAAATCTGTTCTGAGGAGGATAAAAACCCACAGCATTCCCCTGAAATGCAAGAAAATAGGAATTTGGTGATGTCACTCTGTGTCAAGTGTGAAAAACGGGATCTGGAAAAGTTTTGTACCTTTGCAACACCTTTTCTTTGCCTCTGGAGCAGGGAAGGCCCATTGGAGATGACACTGGATGCCAATCCAGCTTGGAATTGGGCTGTCCGGGCAGTTAATTAAGACATTCCTCCCTTCACTCCCAAACTCTGTACATTTCAATCTGTTTAATTCTCCCAGGAAGTCAAAAATAAAGTCAGGAAAGAGCCATATTGTTGCACAACTGCCGTGGTCTCCAAGGAAGATTTTGCTCCCAGCCTCGTCTCAGAAAACTTTGGAAATGTTAGGAACACCCAGATGCAAAGCCTCCAAAGAGTAATACAAAAATTGAGGGTTTTTTTTTCCTTGTGAAGATCTTTTCTTAAGACAGATTGGGTTTGCAACTATTTTAAGTGTCTACTTGTTTTTCAAAATCTGGGGTTTGATAAAAATAAACTAAAAGAAATAAAAAGAAATAAAAAGAAATAAAATAAAACAAAACAAAACAAAACAAAACAAAACAAAACAAAACAAAACAAAACAAAAATAAAATAATAAAATAAAATAAAATAAAATAAAATAAAATAAAATAAATAAGAGTTTGTGTGTTTTGGGTTTTTTAAACAGAACATTTTCCTGTGGAACTTTTTACTTTTTGGAGAGATGTTCTGGGTACTGCAGAGATTTTGGTGTCAGTCCTTTCTGGGTGCTGGACTTTTGCCTTCCAGCCATCCTGGATGGGTGAACTCCCAACCCTCCATGTGCATCCAACGTGCCACAGCAGGATGGGAGGCAGCCTGGATTTCTGAAAGACACAAGACAGTCAGGACATGGATTCTGCAGGGAAATGAGGGCATCCAGCTTTCATTTCCCAGAGACCTCTGGTATAATTTCAGCATCCTGTCACACTCTGGATTCCCTTGTTTTGCACACACAGGAACCAAATTAGAGTTGTCCAAGAGCCTTTAAAAATGGTGAATTTAAGAAGCTTTGATTCTTCTAGAAAAGGACACTTTCTGCTCAAGATTTTCAAGTCCTCATTCACAGCTGGCATGCCTCAGCTTTGGACAGAGCTTTCCCAGTTTCTCATATATGATTTCCTCATCTTTTTTTTCTTCTGAAGTCTAATCAGGACAGGGGACTTTTTGGATAGGAATGATTCCAAACCCCATTTTTTCCCCTTTTTTTCCCTGAAAAATCCAAATGATTAACTTCCCTCTCTGTGCTGCTGGTGCACGAGCCCTGCATTTCCTCATGTTTGACACAAGTGGGATTAGAGGAGGTTTGTAACAAAGGCTTTTCTGACAGTCTGCTAGCCACGGCCAAACCCAGCAATACTGGGAATCCTGATGAGAAAGCTTGCTCGTTTCTAACCCAACGAGGTTTGGAAAAGTATTTAAACTTTTGGAGCTTAACTAAACCTTCAAACCTTTGGGTATTGTCACACTGGGAACTGTGATAACTGCAGGTTTTATTATATGTCTTTCTCCTGCTATTTAATGTCCAATTAATTTCATGATAGGGCATATTAAAAAGATGCTTCGTGTATGGAGGAGGATTGCATTGTGCTCTAACCATTTATTGTAAAGCTACAGAGGGCATTTTAAAATAAATAAATATAAATTTGTCCTAATTTTTACTGAAAACCACAATTCTTGGTTTACTGGAATGTTCTAAAAGAATATGGAGCTTGACTCTTTTTTTTTTTTAGGAAAACTAAGCATCACTCTGGAGAATAAATATCCCTCTGACCCCTATAAAA
>VWZV01008847.1:173476-310976 GCA_013397155.1 Irena cyanogastra
ACCCACAATAAGGAATATCCCAATTAAAGCTCTTCTCTAAACACTGCCTGAGCAGGATTGAATGCACGGTTTGCTGTGAAGAGGGAACTTCCTTTGCGGCGCAGGCGTGTGGGGTTTAATCAGACACGTTCAGTACAACTGCTGGAAAAAATGAATGGAATCTCCTGAGTCCCACGACGTTTCCTATTGAAATGAATGAAAGACACATGGGGTTTGCTAAAGATTTCAGGCTGGGCCTTCAGAGATCCTGCTGTCTTCCAGCACTGTGTGCTCGGCGTGTGCAGTGGGGAGCCTGAAGAAATGGACATTTGTGTGCCCTTCTCCAGGGGCCCATCAGGACCCCAATGTTCAGTAAGATGCCCCATGTTATGTTGGATCTCTGCTTGAGATCCATTTGGCTTGGATCTTTTGGAAGATCAGATTTTTTTTCCACACCTCTTTTATATAAACAGTATTTCATTAAAATAGTTTGGATCCTTCCACTCCTGTTTCTAGTGCACAAGATCCTTGAAAAATCCTCCTCTCAGTGACTTCCTCGAGCTACCAGGGACAGTTTTGCATCTCCTCCAGTCTGCTGTCCAGCACAGAGATTTCCTCACATCCATACAAACACTAATTCCTGTGATTTTCTTGGGATGACCTCAGCTTCCCATGGAGTCGTTAGGTCAGTGTTGAGCCGTCAGTATATAAGGAGGAATTTGTTTATTTTTCTAAATACTTCTGTTCAAAGCTCAATGCTGGACAATGCCCTATGGTGTTAAATAGCACATTCCAGTCTAATCCCAAATTTCCTTAGTATTTGGGAGAGATTACCTTCTTCTTTCAATTATAATTTATTTCTATTTAAATTTTGAACTCATCAAGCAATTTTCAAAAATGAAGAAAATCAATTCTAGTCCATGAAAACCTTTAGGCTGGAGAGAAGGAGGGAGATGTAACGCTCTTGAGATTAAGTTACACCACATTTTGATAGCATGGGTTTTAATGAACCCCAAATACTCACAGCCTTGCTATTACTCAGTTCATGTCACACATCAAAGCAAATGTGGGACTTGCAAAAAGATTTTTAGATGTATTTGCAATTTTCTCCCAAACATGCCACCCAGACAGGTACTAGATCCTGTAAGAGGGTGTATGTTCTCTTTTTTTTTTTTTTTGTATGACATGACCCTTTAGAAAACATCAACTTCCTCTCCTATCTGAGATAGGAAAAGAGGAAAAACTTCAAGAAATAATCTACAATTCATCAAGCTGCTGCAGGGGGAGAAAAAAATGTTAGATCTGCCCCTGACTTAACTTGATTGTTTATTGGAGAGAAAAAAAAAATAAAATCATCCGATATCATTTGAGTTCTTTGTGTTTGCCCTGTACTTCCCAGGTTGCTGAGGTGTGATCATGAAGAACTCCATGAGCTCCTCTCTCTGCCAGCTTTGCTCCCAGACATCAAAGATTTTGTCCAAAAATTCCCTGGTCTTGGTTGCCTCTGAGCCCTCGAGTCCTTGAGCAGAGAAAGGGAAAGTGGGAAACTATGGTAGAGCAGGAATATTAAAATACAACACCAAAAAAATGGTCCTGTTTTGATAGAAACACAGAATGATTTGGGTTGGAAGGGACCTTAAAGATCCTGTCAGTCCAAACCTCACCAGACCAGAGTGCCAGACCAGGTCTGCAGCTCAGCTTGCAGCTCAAAGCCTTTGGATGCAGATGCAGTTTGAAAGTAAAAGGTGCTGGGTATAAGCAGAGTATATAAAATATATTCCAAAGGAAGTGGTTGGCAGGGGTGATGTGGATGACAGCTGACTGCAGCTGCAGTGAATAATTACAGTCATATTTGCACTGGTCCAGGATATCTTTTAAAATAAATTACAGACTCATCACCCTGCTGCCTCCTGGCAAACAGAATTAAACATTAATGTATCAACAGTTTATTAAAGACAATAAAGTCTTTTTCAAAAACAACTGTACTTAGCAACTGCTAGGGAAAAAAACAGAGAGCTCTGGCTCAGCCATTTGAAGTAAATTTGTAAAAATCAAGTGATTGAATATGGCTGGTATTCGGATATAAATTTCTTACTGGAAACTGAGATGAAATCCTACACATCCTCAGATGCCTGTGAGGTTTGTCATCCTCACTGCTACAAGCCATTGGTGGAACTGACTCTGTAGTGGGAGTATTCAAAACTTTTTTACAGATAAAAGCCATGGAACAGAGCCTGGCGGGCATCAGATTACCTGCCGCATGTCCTTATCCACACCCCTGTGCTGAGTGCACCTAAATGCTTCAGCTGGATGGGCTGCAAATCTGCTGACATCATCCATGGACTCTGCTCTGATTTTCCTGTAAGCAAATACTGAAATAACCATGGGAGAACAGCAGTTGGATGAGGAGAAATGCTAAGATCCTGATTCAGCAAAAGCTTTTACAAAGGTATTTAAAGTTAAGCACATGCTTAAGTGCTTTGCTGAGTCAGGGCCTGGGGGAAGTCTTGTTATCTATGAAAGATTTCTAAGTGGGACGTGGAGAAGAAAACCAAGGTGTACAATTACAGGAAGGTAAAGAGAAATGGAGACATGGGAGAAGTTTTATACTATTTGAACTTGCTCAAGAAACTCAACAAAGATGCGTAGGAACAAATATCCAGTGAAATGAAAGCAGAGATGGAAGAAAGGGAGCAGGGCAGGGAGCTGGAGGAGCAGGAACTGACATTCCAGCAGGTGAACAGCAGAGGAAAGCTTTGCTGCTGTAGCTGGAAGGATAAAGTACTCCAGCTAAAAAAAAAAAAAACCAGCCAAACAAAAAGCTCTAAACATTTATAACCCTGCCCAAGATCTCTTCAGCTCCAACTCTGGGAGGAAGGAGGAAATATTGACAGTGTGACCCTGAGGTGGGCTCAGATGATCAGAGCATGGTGCTGGCAGCAGCAAGGCTGTGGGTTTGATCCCTGGGTTTGATCCCTGCATGGACCATTCACTTAAGAGCTGGACTCAATGCTGGGGCCCTTCCAACTCAAACTGTTCTGTGGTTCTGTGGTTCAGTAATTCAAGTTTTTAACTTTGGTGCTTCACCTGGGGGCAAAGGCAAGTTCAGGGGCTGGGCTGCTCTGGAGTAGGAGACCCTTGAGGCCAGCAGGCAGAGAGGAGCAGGATGGGGAGCCAGCTGTGGTGAAAAAGCTTCAGCACCACCCTCAGCCATGGGGAGGATGTCCAACAGCACCACTCAGGATGGGACACAGCCCCACACGTGGCCCTGGCAGGAGGCTCAGCTCCACCACCAACCACATTGCTCAGCCCCACCATCCACGTTGGGTTTTGTCATCTGCTGGTCCTCTCAACCTTTTGATGGCATCCTGTGCTGGGTGTCACCTTGATTTGCTCCATCCTTTGGGGAGGGTAGAGGACCAATCAGCCAGCTGGGCCTGTGCAGGTTAAATCACCCCAAGCTCACACATTGGAGAACCTCTCTGCAAATGAAACACAGGGCAGGGAGGGGGAATGAGGTGGGATTTCCTTGGAATGTCCTCTCCTGATCCAAACCAGCTCCATTAATCCTTCCCCTTTAGCAGTTCTCTTTCCTCTGTTGCTTATGAAAAAGTCAGAATGAAAACCCAGGTGGCATAAATAGACCCAAGATTCATAAAAACGTAAAAAAAAAAAAATTCAAGTGGCTGGTGCCTTTTAAACCTGATGGGTCCTTGTTCTTGAACCAGGAAGGAAGAGGAAGCTTCCGTGCCAAAAAGTTTGACTGAGGTGGTTCCTGAAGTGGGAGAAATGTGCTGAGTGTTCCTGAGCTGTTTTTTCTTGGCAGCAGGTTTCCTCTGGGCATTTCTTTGATTATGCCCATGTAATATGATGATTATCAGATTTCAGTCACTGGTGCTGTTCTCCAGCTTGGCCTGTTGCAATAAATTAACCCGGGCCTTGTGCTCAGCCCTGTACCAGGGTGCTTTAATCACGTAACATGACCATCAGATCCTCTGTCCACAAATTGGCCACAAGTTTGGTCAAATTATCAAATTACGTTAGTGGAGTAATATTAAAATCATGTGAGCGGTTTTTAAATCCCAGTAGTTCATGAACTTTTTTTAATATCTGCCAAGCTGAACAATGGGACCCTTTGCAATCCCCCAGTGAGCACCTATTAAAACCACAATTTACAACTATACATATCATCTAACGTGTTAACCAGGTGTTCCAGTGTTATTGTTTGAAATTCTACCTAGGTTTAAATCAAATGAAGAAAAGCCAAAAGTCCAATTAAAATCCCACATTGCCTCTTTATCGTGTGTAGGTGAAAGACATTTGTTATAGATTTAATGGCAGAAATCTCATAAAATTTTAGGCCATCCTCTTTTCTTCCCAGTTTCTTGTTTCTTGCTCCGATTCTCACAGCTTACTGGCATTTCCTGTTCTTAGCTGTAAAAAAAATAGAATAAATCTAGGAATTTCTGGCTTAATTTTAGTAGCATCCTGGACACTCCAGCAGAATTTGACAATTGAGTGTTGTCATGGGATATTAAAATCCTGCAGTGGGCCCATTTAAGCTATTATTTCATAGGCTGTCCCTTAATCAGTTCCATCCCTCGGCTGTGCACTCTTTGCCAACATGTGTCTATTTTATTTAATAGTTCAGTGACAACAAATTTATGTTGCTAAGCTCCAAAAAGTAAACCTTACCAAAATACCTCCCCAAACTGCCTTTACAGACATCCACCAAAGTAATATGGAATTCAGTTGTCTTCACTTGGCCATAATTACTTCCAGACCCAGGCTGCCTATCTTTGTCTTTGGCCATTTTTCTCATTCCACCCCAGCCCAGAAATCGTGGTGTTTCTTTACATTTATGGTTTTCTACTTAGATTTCATTGTCACCCACCCCTCCCACCTTTTGATTTTAGCAGACCTTGACATTTAACTAGTGACCTAGCTCTCCCTCCAAATATATGTTTGCTTCTCTGTTTGACAAAAGGCTTGCCTTTTCAGTGCCCAATAAAACAAATTAATTTTCTTTCAGTGAGACAGCCTTCCCCACCCCCCTTCTTTTCTCAGGCATTAAAATTGGGACAGTGTGAAAAGTCACCATTGCCTCGCTAATTTGAAATCCATTGAATAATATGATAAATGAGAGCAACTTTTTGTCCAGAATTAGTGAAACTGGCAAAAAATAAATGTGTCAGTTACAGCACATCTGTTCTCTTTTACGCTTTACTTAAGAAAATAATTCTTGCCAGATTTTACCCACCCATAATAATTACACAATTTTTACAGATGTAGTTTGTAACAGCTTCACTTTGGTCCAAAACCTGTAATATGACTTGCAATGAATTTACTCCTTGGCTTGCACTTTATTATGTTTTTGCAATAAAAGAGCTGAGGTAAAGTTATTTGTTTCCAGCTCTGCACCTTTTGCTAACATTTTTATAAACAAAGCTGCTAGGCTCAAAATGATTGTTGCTGTCATCACCACTGTTACCATTGCAATTACTGCACGGTTTGCATTTGGACATTTCATTTGGCTCTTGCTCCCAGTCTGTTTTCCTTGTCCTTAATTATCTGTTCTGTGGGAGCACCAGACCAGCAAGAAGGGCACTCATGCATGTCCAGCTGCAAATGATAAACCATCATGACTTCCATTGATATTTAAAGACAACGCTACTAATTATTGGAGATGGGGGCTGGCTAGGAAATTCTGAGGCAGATCCAGAAATCTCCACATTTCAGGAGCTGTAGGGCCTCGAGGTTTGAGTTGGCCCCTGGAAACACATCCCAGGCTCCAAAGTTCAGGTCATTCCATGCCAGGGGCTCGGCGTGGGCCAAGCTCTAATTGTAACAGCATGGCAGGCAGTGCCACCGTCGTTAGGCTCTGTCTCAGGTTTACAGCCATTTGCAAAACTTTATAAATCAGATGCAAATATTTTCAGCTGCTGAAACTTGCCATAAAATAGCCTGGCCTTAGTCCAAATGAATCCTGACATCCAATTTTTTAAAAGGAAAAAAAAAACCTAAATGAAGGAAAGAGAAGTTGCAGTTTCTGACCAAGAGCAGATAGGATGTATCAGGTTTCTTTTTTGGGGCCAGATACTTTAAAAAAATGGATTCATGAGGAACAGCACATTATTCCATGAGCAGAACCAGCCCACTAATGATGCTTGGGAAGACAAGGCTCTGTTTAATTAACAGCCATAGACTGAGTAGTGCCCACACACTGATTCCTAGCTCGTAAATTAAACCTCTATTACTTTTAAAAGGGAGGGGTGACAAGTTGAGTGGAGGTGACGCTCTCCACCACCTCTGAGCACGTGTTTGGTGCCCACACAGATCTCTACCTGCTATTATTGTTATTATAATTCATGGTATAAACTGTAACCACTTGCAACTGCTCCACACTGCACAACCCAATTAAGAGCAACAGAAATGGCTGCACTTAATGGGTCCAATGACATGATAATGCCTTCAAAGGGTCAGTGCCCTACATCGCACATCAATGGCAGTTGACACACTGTTTTTTAATGCTACCACTTAAATATGCATTAGAGGTTTGAAAGCAGCATTGAAGTAATGAGAAGGGTTAGGCTTAAACTTATAAGTGCAAGTAAAGTGTGACCTGCAAATATAAGTGTTGATAAATTCAAGATAGCTTGCTTTTTTTTAGTGTAAAAGCACTTTTCGGACTTAGGTATTTTTAACTCTGTGTTCTTGCAAAGCCTAAAGCATTTACTGAGTTCACTCGAAGCAGTGAAGCTTTACCAGATGAAGCCTGGGTTCAGGGACAGGGCTTCTTTACTCACAATATGATGGCACCGTGCCCACAAATGTATGATTTTTGAAACAGAGTTTAGGAAACTGTTCAGTGTGCAATCACAACATGAAATAACATCTTGTCACAGCTTGCCAAAGAGCTGGGCATGATTCCCTACTGCTCTGAACCCTGTCCCCAGGCAAATATTTTAAATCCCTTTTGCAGCACCTGCAGGAGACAGAAAAAGCAGTGAGATCCAGGGCATGCTCCCAAGGCAGATCCCAATTCCAGGAGGGTTCCCACCTGATCAGGAGTGGTGTAACAACCTAACAAAGTCCTCTTCCGCTGGCAGTGGGGTCCTTGGTCTTTTGGGGTTGCTTATCAAGCTGCTTCCACTGTTTTATCACTTCAATCTGTTTGATTTTTTTTTTCTGTAGATAGCTCAGAGACACCTAATCAGAACAAAATAAGGGTAGACATACAGGATGAATTATTAGGGCCTGAGAGGCTTCTGATTTCACTAACAGCTCCAGTCTGGATATTTTAGAAGTTGGACACCAAGGCCATGGGAGTCATGTGGCATCGAATCTGTTCTGCACAGAGGTGTGTCTGACCCTCTCCCCCACTCTGCTGTCCCAGGGAAATGAGGCAAATTCACTTTCAGTCCTGCAACCTTTGTGGGGTTTTCTGTGATGAAGCAAATCAAGCTCTGAAATCCAAATTGCCTCCTCCTGACCTTGGCTGGGATGCTGCATCCACAGCATGTGCATGGGCAGGGCTGCAGGGGACCCAGGGTGAGCACTGAACCTGTGACTCCCTTTTAATTAGAACAAAAAAAGAAAAGAAAATGAAAATGAAAAAGGAAAAGAAAGCGCATCTAATATTTTGGCCGTTGAATGATTTTTTTAAAAATCCAGCATCGTCCCTCTAATCCCATCTGAACATCGTGTGCATGTGATTTAAATATGTTAATAATCACTCCCTGCTCCCGTCATTTAATCTCTTTTTTTAAGTTGTTTAGGCAGACGCTGGAGCCAGTCCAGTTCCCTTTTCCAGCTGAGCCCTTTCCCTCGCACCACGAGCACGTTGTGGGGCTCATTTTTGGGTGACAACAGAACATCTCAGCCCTGCAGTGCTCGGAGCCCTGGTTACACCAACAGTGGTTTTAGGCGCCGGTGTGGTGCTGCCGCTCACTCTCTCCCAGGCCTAGGCCCGAGCCTGAGCAGCACAAAGAAATCTTTGGTGCTGTGGAGGCGGCACATTTCCCCAGCAACGCCGGCGCTTCCTCCCCCGTTTACGGGAGGAACCGGCTGTAATGAATTTAGATGATATTCAGCTCTACTACGCTGCTTAATTCACTCGGTGGCCTTGATGTTATAGGAGATGAGCAAAGGGACCGGGGGTAAATCCAGTTGACTTGGTGTTAAAGTTAACATTAACAACAGTAACAGCGAGCTCCCGGTGTTCGACTGTCACTGACCCTTCAACACGACTCAAAAGCGCTGTGATTCCCATATTTCCCCTGCTAAAGCAAATACAAGCCCGAGCGGTAGCGCGCGGTTGGTTTTGAGCGTGCCCTGCGCTGGGTGGTCTGGGGACTTATCCTACTTCCCATCTCATTTGCCTGCAAACGCCTTCACCTTGTCAGGGCCAATAATTATCCGGCCAGCGATGCTCAGAGCTGCCATTCCTTAAGATTGGATGAGATTGAAGAGGCTGAGGCTCGGCTCCTCTGTGCATTTTCTCCGTCAGTTAGTGTATACACTGGGGGCCCGGCGAGCCCTACAGCAGAGCTACACTAACTTTCTCTCCCCTTCCTTATTATGGAGCTTAATAACAGCAGGCAGTGTATTAATATGTAAGAGATCAAGAGATTATTGATTAGAATCACTTGGCTAATATCCCCTGTCTGTCATGTAGTTCAGCAGCCCTTTCATGATTTTTTGTGTCAGTCCATTTAAATATTCATGACAGAGTTGCTTTGTACCTCCACGGCTGAATTTCTAATTAATCTGTCAAAAGAAATACAATATGCCCCTAAGCCTTATTATTATAAGGGTCAGCTGAAACAGAGCTGGCCTGGCTAGGCCTAAGGGGTAATTAATTATAACAATGCGGTGTTTACCTTCGTCAGTACCTGCGGCCTAAATGAGTGCTAAATTAGACTCAAACCACTTCAGTCCGTGTTTGAAGCACCCCGATATGCCAGACTAAATCATAATGATGGGGAGGAGAGAGCGGAGAGCCGCTCCTGTGTAACAACATAATCAGCAATTATAGCTAGGAAATGGGGAGAAGGGGGAATTTTATCTCATTAGAAGAGCCCGAGCAGAAAGTTTTTTTTTCTGTCACCAGCTCTTTTCTTTCGAATTCAAATGATCCCACTCTAAAGGTGAGGGATCTCAAATTTAATTCCAGTGCAGAAAGCCAGCCTAATTAGTGGTATACTTTGGCTAAAATATGAATGACATTTGCTCCAGCTTGCAGCGGCCTATTAATAGAGGGTGTCAGAGTGAAACATTAAGTGTATCATTCTTCTGTCAATTTATTTCTGTCATTATTGTTTCTTTATTTCCTCTGCCACATTATGGTCACTAATTTCTTCTCACTTTTATGAGATTCTTAATGTGGGCCTTTAATGAACTCCAAAAACTCAACCACAACTCTGAAATTAAAATACTAGTCTCCTGTCAGTGTGACGCGACAGAGTAAAACTTGAATAGTATCATTCTTCTGTCAATTTATTTCTGTCATGATTTTTCTTTATACCCTGCCACATTATGCCCACTAGTTTAATTCCATTTTTATGTGACTTGTTAATGTGAATTTTAGGTGGCTTTTAATCACCTCCAAATTTGTAGAATATCACAATAAATCATAACTGTATCCCCTCTTATGACAATTTATTTCTGTCATTATTTTTTATTTCTCCTTCCTTATTACAACTCCTAGTTTCATCTCCTCCTCTGTGACCTTTACATAGTTGCATTTTGAAAAGAGGGAGCACAGCAAAGTTTCCTCTTTTGCAGCATCATCTTGCAGTGGTGCTCTGTCCACCTGGTGGTTCTCTGTCCACCCCGGGATGCCCTGTCCAGCCAGGAACACTTGGCCTGCCCAGTGGTGCTCTGTCCATCCAGGAATGCTTTGTTTTTCCAGGGATGCTCCACCTGTCCCCTCCATCTGAGCCATAACTCCAGCATCACCCACACTGAGCATTGGGAGCCTTGGTGTGCCCCAAGCAGCAGGACCCTGCCCCAGCATCCCCAGCGTGCTTCCCTTGAGGGCTCAGGTTTAAACAAATGACATTTCATTAATGCTATTGATTGGGACCAGTCTAATTAATCTGTGTGATGAACAGGGGTAATTAATTTAGGGTGGTGATTCCCATTTCTGGTGGTCATCGAGGGACAATTGAAGCAGGCTGGGGCTGCAGCACCAGGAGGAAATGTGGGGTGTTCATTGCAGCACACCCAGCCCTCCCTTGACAATAACAATTTAACAAGAAAACTTCAACAAGCACAGAAACTTACACCAGTTCTTGGGTAGTGACTCACAAAAAAACAGCAACAACAAAAAAAGTGGTTTTACCATTTTTTTCCATCCCTCAAATAGCTGCACATCTAAACTTCAGCCTGGCTAAGGAGAAGATGGAGTAATCCCCAGCCAGTCTTTTGGAACTGTGAATAAAGCATCTGTAAATGATGAAAAAGGAGATGAGGGGGATCTTTTTCCCTGAGATGATTGCAAACACGATCATTCACAGACCTCTCTCTCTCTGCCTGGACCAGCACATCCTCTCCATATCCCTGGAGGGTGGTGCCAGGCAGGGAGTCCCCTTTACTCACACAGGAGAACAGCGAAGAGACCCAAACCATGCCACTGTCACTGCAGATCTATCTATCTATCTATCTATCTATCTATCTATCTATCTATCTATCTATCTATCATGGGTGGCACTTCAGCCCCCTGGAGTGCTCCTAAAGGAGGTGGGAACCACTCCCATGGGACTCAGGCCACTGCACATCTTGGCCTTGGCTTTTCCCCACTTACTCCTTCTGCCTGCATCCCTGGCATGCACAAAAATTCTGCAGGAAATGAAGCCCCAAATTCTCAGCTGGAGTAAGCAAAAGGGCTCAAAGCCTTGCCCAGAGGAGTGGGGTTTTCCAGGAAGGCCATGCCCTCCCAGGGATGTGGGGTGGCAGCAATAAAGGAGAAACAAAAGGAAAATCACATGAGTCTGGCACCACAAGAAAAAAGTAGGTGGTAATAACATGAATAAGCTAAGACAATATTGATTTGGGCTGGATTTGGGATGTAAAGGTACTGATTGTCTCATTAAGTGATCTGGAGAAACCCAGAGACCAGGATGCTGAAGCTCTGCTGCTTTTGGGTGGTGTGGACCCAAATCTGCTTTAATTCACTTTGGCAAATCTGCCAGTAAAGCTCCAAGGATATGCATTTCTCCAGACCAGCTCACGAGGAAGTCAGTACCTGTACACCCAAAACCTCCCTGGGAATGTGGGAGGTGCTGAGGATGCCAAAAGGATGTTTCATTCCTCAGGTTCCTGGCGTTCATGGAGCTGATGCTCCCTGGGCACAGCCGTGCTCTGAACACCTCCCAAAGTTGAATATCCTGCTCTCCTTTTGGAGTAGGAGAAAGCAAACAAATGGCACAAAGGAGAATTCTTCTGAGCACTGTGGCCCCATATTTCCTGCATCCATCTGCTGTGGCTAAACCCATAAGAAATCCCTCATCTTTAGCCCCCTGGCTGCCATGAATTAGGTGGCAGCGTGTGGCACTCATGGGCAGGGTGCTCTGGGGAGATCTGCAGCAGGGACCAGTATCAGCTGCAGTCCTGATACAGGATGTTCCATGACTGTAGGACTCAACTCAATCCATATTTAAACTCTATCCATATTTGCCTTTTCCCGTTTTTTCCCTGAATATATGCAAACACACACCTCAGGACAGGATGTCACAAGCAGTTGGGATTTGTCACTTGGACACTCAGTGATGGCTGCAAGAGGTGGCTTATCTTCATCATTTTCTTCCAAATCCAACTCCTTGGATATGTCTCATACAGCAACCTTTACATTTTTGAGCTGGAGGACTTGAAAATGGAGAGAAGCTCCACAAAATTGGATTTTGATATCCATTAAATCAGGCTAAGCAGCATCTCTGTGTAATGTCACATTAACAAAGCCAACTCTTGCTGTCCTACTATGGCTGTCTACAGACTGTTAAAGCATGAAAGTCCTATAATTTCATAAAAACCCAAAGTATTCAAATTTCTGTAGAGTAGTGCTTTTGTATCTAATTTAAAATAAGTAACAAGCTTACTCTATACATACAACAGATCATTAACTTGATAAGATACTGGTAGCATATTAAGTGAATATTGTGTTGTGCTAGCAAAACAAATACAGAAGAGGAATTTGCTAATGCAAAAGATTTTTTTTTATCATTAGGAGTGGGTCATCTTTTGGTATTCAAATAAGTAAACTGAATTCCATCACTGAGCACTGCAGCTCTTTTTTTTTCTCTTTACTCTAATTTAAAGTAAAAGATGGAGAAAGATCCCTACCAAAGTAAAAGGCTCAGGCCAGATTGTTTTAACAATTTTATTTATTTATTTTATTTTTGGAGGGTGCAATTATCTGAGACATTAACTTTTATAGTTTTACTTGTCATTTTGTATTTCCAGCTTTGCCAATTCTGAATGCAAAGATCTGGTTTTATTTTCATCCAGTCTGTGTCTCACATTTTGTCAAGCCTATTTTTCTCTCTCTCAATATTTGCCTAAATAAAGGTAGACTTTCAACCTATGATGCCTGTATCAGTAACATGCATATTATTTTAATCACAAAAAGGTCAAAACTTCCTATCTAATTTCATATTAAAGCACTCTTTAAAATTCCAACACACTGGAGATAGAAAAACATTAACAAAAATATTTACACTTGGGGTGTTTCCTGAAGAATGAATTATAATAATCTCAGAAAAAGGGCCTAAAGGGGGAAGGTACCAAGAGGACTGAGGCTGGTGGAGTGGGAAATAAATATCTATATGTAGGCAAATGTACACATCCCTGCACGCTGTTTATACACAAATATATTGGCAAAATTTGCAGTTCTTCCCCATGCGACCATGGCAGGGCCAGAGTTGATTCCTTTGTCTTCATCCACAAATATTTTGGGTGTTCTTTGTACGAAGAGCGATTGCCTAGGTGTTGGCAAGGGTGTGCTGGGTACCATGGCAGGACTGCAGGGCTGCTGGAGAGAGCTGCAGGGATGCAGGAATTGCTGGGGACCACTGCAGGGATGCAGGGACTGATGGATAGAGCTGCAGGGATGCAGAAATTGCTGGGGACCACTGCAGGGATGCAGGGACTGATGGATAGAGCTGCAGGGATGCAGGAATTGCTGGAAACTACTGCAGGGATGCAGGAACTGATGGATAGAGTTACAAGGATGCAGGAATTGCTGGAAATCGCTGCAGGGATGCAGGAACTGATGGATAGAGTTACAAGGATGCAGGAATTGCTGGAAACCACTGCAGGGATGCAGCTGCTTCTTCCTCTGGCTGCAGGAGGACAGAGCCCTCCAAACACGAGTTGCATTTCGGAATTACCCAGAAAGGCCCAAAAGGTGCCCTGTAAAGTCCATCTGACAGCTCAGCTTAGGGGTTTCCTTTCCAGGCCGACAAAATTCCCAATTTATTTCCTTTGATATCTGTATTTACCGAGCTAATTTCTGTTAGACATTCAGAAAAATCCTTAAAAAGATGACAAGGGAGACAGTGGACAGAGCTGTGGAGCTTGCAGACTTCTGTGGGTTTTTTTTAATTCTGTCAGCTGGATATTGACTGACTTTCTAATGCACACTCCTCTAATTCTTAATTAGAATGACATAGCTAATTAATAAGTTTTTTCCAATTATAAATTAACTTAGGATCAGAACTCTGGCTTTGCATGTAATTTCCTATAATCGCTAAAGCTACTGCAAAAACATGTCTCCTACCAACCGTAACTTTTTTATTTAACACAGACAGACAAGTTCTCACTGGGTTTAAATTTTACAGCAAATTATCTCTGTTGGGATTTATGAAGGGAAATTAAAAAAAAATTCAGAAGAGTTTTCTCTTTTCTTTTTTTTTTTCTCCTTTTTCTTTTTTTTTTTTTACGCTTCTTTCTTTCTTAAACAAAGTAGCATCTCTTAATGGACAATTTCTTCCCGAGATTTAAAAGGAATTCATCTTAATATTTTAATGTTATTACAGGGAAGGAAGAAAGTGAGCAGGTGATAATTCGTTTTTTCATAACTGTTACCACCTTTTCATGGTTTCTGCAAAAATGATTTGGGAGGATCCCGCGTGCTGCTCATTTATAGAATCTTAACTGGAGAGACACTTATCTCTTTAGTAATGAACCAGTGTAATTAAAGGTGGGAATGTGGAAGAGTTCAGGCACTGGCAACATGTCACATAGTTGGCTGCTGCAATTCCTCAGTGGTTTATCAAAGACTACTCCTTTAATATGGAGATTACACTTATGTACTTGTCTGAACTTGAAAGGCATTTGCCTAATTTACTTATTAATGAGATGTAAATCTATTTGTACGGCACGTCACAAGTTTCCTGAAATCGCTGCTACTTAACCGGTGATAAACCCTATGATTTAAACGAAAAATAATACATTTAGCTTTCCACATTCATTCTGTTAAAAATTGATATAGTCTATGTTAAATTTATTAATATTGCTTGCTGTCATTCAGTTTGCAGCTCTTACTGAAATATGACTTGACAGCGGCCGCATTAAAGATGTATGCCATTGTATTCAACAAAGATTAATGAAGCCCGGTAAAAATAGCTGTAAAAGAGAAAGTGATCCGAATGTAAAATCAGTGAATTAAATGAGGCCTTGCATACCATTTGTTAATATGCATGAGGAGGGAGGCAGCGAATGAAAATGTCTCCCTGCAAAGTTCATTTGGGAATGTTTCAATATTGTCTGAATATCACCAAACTATTGAACAGCGGCTTTAATAGAGCCCTGCGTAGCGCCGGGGTCCGCGCGTGCCTGGGGAAGGGCTGGGCACAAAACCCACCTCACCTGCAAACAGAAGGGAAGCCTGCAGTAAAAATAATAATAACAAAAATAATCTCAGCCTAATAATATAAATACATCCAGGATAGCTGTGTGTTCTCCTCCTTCTCCCCTCCACTTCGCCTTTCTCTGTCTAGGGTTTCAATATTAAAGCTTTAGTGCTCCGTGCCTCTTTTCCAGGAAGAATTGCACGCGGCAACACTTAAAGGGCTTGGATTCTCCGGATTTCTGGGAGGCTAATGTGTCTCTCTGTCTGTGTGTCACAGCCACTTGTGTGCTGAAAGACCTTACCCACTTCTTTGAATCTTATTTGTAGGCAGTGATTTATTTCCTCGGCCCCTGTTATGAAATGCCCCTGAATTTCGAAGGCACAGGTTAAGACTTTCAGATAAATTAGCGCTGACAGAAGAGAACGCACAGGAGCCACAGTGTAAACACGCCCTATTTATCAATCAAGACACTGAGGGGTTTTGATGGACTTGAGCTGTTGCTGATGGGCTCGTTTGCAGGTTTGAACAGCAAGGCAAAGATTTGCAGAAAAGACTGAGTTGAAATATTTTGTTTCAGCGGTTTAAAAATATATGTATTAATCCTGCTGCCCCTTTGGTAGTAAAGTAGTTAATGCACCCGAAAGACTGTCAGCTTGGAGGCAATTTGGAGCTATAATGTATACACGTGTGGTGCAAAAGCTTGTAGAAAAGCTGTGCCTAAAGCATAAACTTTCCCAAAAGAATGAACACGGGTGTTCAAACTGAGAGCAATTCAGAGCGGTTTTTGTCACCAGGCTCAGCTCACAGCACTTGATTTTTGTCTCAACAGGTATCCAGGTGCTCCATGGGCAGGGGCTGTGGAAGGGGACAGGGATAGAGCCTGGAGCTCCCTGGTGTCCTGGTCCAGGGATGGAGGAGGAGGGAGCCATGAGCTGCTATAGTGACCAAGTGGTCTCCAGCAAGTCCCTAAATCTCCTGTTAACCACATTGGAAAAGAAATCTTTATGTTTAAGGACACAGGATGCTCAAGTTTGTATTTTTGAGGTTCTGCAGGATGTTGGATCAGTTTATTTACTCCCAAATTAGTGGCATAGGTGGTAAAACGCCCCTGCTAGCTTAACAGATATTTATTATTAAAATTTTGCATTTGAAGAAATTAATTCTCTTTCATGAAATAAATCGGTGCATAAAACAAAGGAAAAAACCTCAAATCAAGTCAGTATGTGTATCTCTGAGACGTAGTAAACTTTGGGTATCAGGCTCCATGAAGCTTCTGTATGAATTAAAAACAAATATCAAATGCAAAGAAATATCAAATGCAAAGAAATATCAAATGCAAAGAAATCCAAGTTCAGTATTTTTTGCTTGATTTATACTCTCCATTTAAAAACACTAAATTTTTATGCTGAAAATTTTCCTACTTCTTTGTCTCATTGGGTGACCATTAAAAAAGTGAGATGTGGGAACCACTCTTAATTTGCATTTTCTAGTAACTTCCAGATTATTTTGGAGAAATCCTAGAAAGCATAAGGATGGCAGGCCCAGAGTTAAATTTTTTTTAAATGGCAAATGTGTACAGTAGCAAACACCAGATGACAGCAGAAATCGCTTTTTGCAACCCAGTGTCCTTCAAATGTCATGTTTGAGGGAACTCCTGATATCCATGGAATATCTGCTTCTGCTTCAGCTTAATTAAGAACATTTGTCCAGCTGCAAGACTTTAGTTCATCAAGAGCAGACATTAAAAAAAGCAACAGCAAACACCCAATGGGGGAAGGAGCGCGGCGCCTTTTGGGTTCCTGGCCTCCCTGATTAGAACTAATTAAAACCATTCATAAGGAAACCTGGCCTAATGGTCACGCTCAGGCTGCTGGGGTTTGGCTTTGGCTGCAGCATTAGCACCCTGTGGAATGACCTATTTGCTTCCCAAATTCCCTGTCCTCTGAACACAGCGGGAGGCAACGCCTGCAGAAGGCAAGGGCCTGGATAACGAAGTAAAACAATTAGGATGAAGTTGCTTTTGGTTTATTGTCATCTCTTCTGTCTTTAACCCACCCAAAAGCTCCACAGCTCAGGGGTACCCTTCCCCTTGGTCAAGCAAATGCTCCTGCCCTGTGCCACATCCCCCATCAATGTCTTACTGGGCTTGAGGTGACAAACAAAGATCTGCAAGGGGAAAAGGAGGGGAAAGTCTTGGAGTTTTAGAATTAGAAAGGCCAAAAAATGTTAACTGGTGTAAGGAGAATTTTTTTTATTAGAGCACAAGATTGAGGTTCCTTTGAGGAGAAAGAGAAAGAACTGTTGGTGTTTATGTGAGAAATCAAGAACAACAGAGAATAAAAACCACACCAATGGAACATAACCCTCATCCCTCACGTGGAATGTGCCCAACCTTTGGGCCATTATGGGAGGCAGGAGCTCCAACACTGGCAGGCCAACCAAGTCGTCAGTGATGATTTCTCAAAAAAGTTTTAAACATATATTTCTGTTATTATTGCTTTGTAAAAATACAAAAACATTCCAGAACTTTGGGCAAGACCCCAGGCCAGAGCCACACCACAGCAGGAAGGAAACTACTTCTCCACAGCAGGTGATTACACAGAGCAATGTGATGCCAACAGTGGTGGCCAGGTCCCCAGTCACTGGTGTGCCTTCAACACACACCTCCACTCTTCCCACTCCCAGCCCCCTTTCCAGGATGCTGGATTTTTGTGGAATGTCTTGAGCTTGACATCACCTGTGTGCCTCCTGGGCCTGGCAGTAACCCTCCATGTAACCCTTTGACATCCCCCAGTTCCTGCAAATGGCACATGACATGATCAGACACCACCTCACCCTCACCCCACATCAGAGGTGGTGCCCTGCAATGTCCCTCCACACTTAAAATGGGAAAATAGTTCAAAAGGAAATGGGGGGAGAACACCCAGATCTCTGATTTTTGGATAATCCTGACATTTGCCATTTAGGTTTAGTTGTGACCCTCTGGCAAAGGCAAACACCACAGTTTGCATTGTTTTTGGCTTTATTTTGACGCCCAGTAGGCTGCAAAATGCTCCCAGTGTCGAGTCTGTGGTGGCAGCAGTGTCTCCTCACTTGTGCAACAACACAAACATACTGGCAGCTATATTAATTCTCCATTTATTTTGTTTTAGCAATTTCATTAATTATAAACCTGTTCAGTGTTTGACAATGAGCTATCGCAATGCGTTTGTTTACAAATAGATTTAACACTGAAGATGGTGCCTGTACCAAAAAAAAAAAAGGCCGTTTTTCACAGAAATGTTAGTCTCTGGAGTGGAAAATAACCCTTAAATTCCACCAGTAAAATTTTAATTTTCAAAAATGTTATACATTTGCTATAAATAGCTGTCATCTGTCAAATAAACGGAGCAAGTCCTGGGAGCATCCCGATCAAAGGAGACCATTCCAGAGGCAGCCTTTGTCTTAAATGGGTCTGTAGACATGGCTTGTGTTGGTTTTTGAGTAATCCCAGCCTGTTTATAATCTCATCTATTTCATGGAGAGGATATGAAAATAGCTCCCCACTGTATGAAAATTATCTATATTCCAGTGCAGACAATGGAGTCAGTCTATTGAAAATAATGGAGTGAACTCAGCTACGCAGTTTATTTCAATGTGGAAAGTCTTTGCACATCATAATATCAAATAAACTCTGCTGAAAACATCATCCCCATATAATTGTATTATACAAGAGTAGTGTCACCTTTTGTTTAGAAGAGGACCATTATGCTTTTATGGTATACTTTAAGGGGAACTAGATGGTACCATTGATTCCTGTGCTAGCATTTTACATCAAAAGCCCGATGTCTGCAGCCCAGGTCACTGAAATCACAAATGAAGTGAATTTAATGGTCTAAGTTTGGTCTCCAGAGAACAACAGAATAGTTAGTACCATCATAAAGTCTGACAATGTAGCCCTTTTGGCAGGTTTTTGTTGATAATAGGCTTGAACTGCAATCTTTTCACCATGGTATAAGAGGATCTGTTAAAGCAGGCTTCGGATATCGGGGAGAATAAAGTAGGGAAGGCTGCAAAGCACAATATTGTGCACACCTGCACTGTACCTAGAGTAAGGTTAATGCAGTAATATCTGTGTGAAAACTGCCTCACCCCCACATTAAAAGCAGCTTATCATTAGGGATTACCAAGCCACTGCACCAGCTGCAAGTCTTTACTTAAAGACTTAAAGGTAAAGCTCTTACAGTTCCCAATCCAGTGACATTTGCAGCTCACTATAATTTATTGAATATCTTCCAAAGAGCAAACACAGGATTTCTCTTGGTACTGTTTTAGTTGGGTTGTAAACGTTTGCCATTTACCAAGAGGGGGAAAAAAAAAATAAAGGCAGGCACATTTACACTTTTGCAAAGCATCATGTAATATTTTGAACCTGTCTTTTCATGCCGACTCTTTTCATGTTCAATCTAAACACTGTTTACTCATTTAAAGTCTTGTTACAGCTCAGCTATGAACTACAGTGCATACACACTTTCAAAGCTTCCGTGAGAGCACCTCGTTCCCAGGTTTCATTAGGAAGACCCACGCTCGTCTGAAGAAAATGTGAATTTTTAAAACTTCCCGTAGCAGACATTCAGAAACGTTCCCCCTTCAGCACTTCATAGTCCTGCTACCGAGACCTTTAGAGACTTAATACAGATAAGGATCTTGAAAAGAGAATTTATTGAGGTTATCTCCATTTAGGAGGCACGCTGATCTATTGATGAAAATTAAAAGGAAATGGTTAAATAAGCCAAATTACACGCTGGGTGATGAAACATTTCCTGTGCCTTGCCAGTAACATGCATGCAAATTATATTAATAGGCTATAATTATGTAAACTTTATTATGTGTGTTAAAGATAACATTAAAATTATAAGACAAACGACACTTAATCACCAATGGAGGGCAATGATAAAAGACTCAGGAAAATTAACAGGCAGCATTGAGATTGTTGTGGTTGCTACAGCCCGAGGAGTACAATGAGCCATAGCATTTTATAAAATAATAACCCTTGCACAGCCCTGGTCACCATCAAACTGCTTTACAAATATTAACTAATTATTAAACAAGCATTTGAGGCCTCCTGGCTAAATATATGCCCTGGCTGCAAATATTCATGGGCTGCACACACTTAAAATAGCTCGTGAGATGGACATTTAGCTGCTCCTCATCACTCTGCCCTCTCCCACACTGAATTTGCCAGGACAGCAAAATAATGACTTGTATCCCATTGGAAACAGAAGAGAAGGAAGAAATTGGTGTGCTGGGCTGGTCACTTGGATTCACAGCTCCTCCAGAGCAATTTCTCTTGGTAAGTCACACCCAGAGTGGTTTTTCAACCAGGACACATCTCCCCACTTGCTTTGAATTTCATGGATCTGTTCCCAGCCAGAGAACACAAGGCCCAGTTCCATTCATGCTAGGTTCAATTTTGTTCCCTTTTGCCCCAGTGTGGAAATTTCCTCTCCATTAAACAGCTGTTTTGGTGACTTAATCCCTGTTTCCAGGCACTTGGAAAAGCGAGGAATCATCTACAGGGGAGCCTGAAGCTCCCTGGAGAGGAGAACCTCTGCTGAAGGTGCATCAGCAGGACCAATGAGAATTTATCCAAGTTGACAGAGAACCCCAAACCCTCACTGATACAAGCAAAAAGGGTATCCCTGTGCTTTGGCAGCTGTGCCAAAATGTGAACTGTCCTGCCTCACCAGAAGGTGATACTTCTCTTGTGCAGGGCCTTCACCATAAACATTTTTGCCACCACAGAAATAACATGGATCACAAGCTTATCAACTCCTTATGGTGTCCTGTTCAGGAGAGACCTTACTGCCAAGAGAGCAAGAAAGATGGCAAATTCTCAATGTTTTGGAGTTTTCACAAGATATCACTACATCCGGAAAATAAAAGCTACTCATTCCAATCACAAGTTCCAAACTTACCTCAACAGTTTTGATTCCTCAGCAGAAAAAGGATATTTCAGCTTACAGACACCTTACAAAAACAACATCTGATTAAAACAAAAGATGTCTGAATCCTTAGTTCCAAACTGACATGGTGTTGCCTTGGCTCAGCCCTGAAACATTTTAAATTAAGCTGATCTCTGCATCCAGACTTCATAGTCCAGTTTTCTCCTGCAGGTTCCCACCTCCTTGAAGTGGCCATGTAATCAATACTTTTTTTCTAGTTTTCCTACAAGAGGAAACACTAAAAAAATGAATGGTTATTTAACAGCATTGTCAGTGCAGTTTTGGAATATAAAATTCTCTGAGTGCATATCTAATATGGAAATTTTCATAAAATTGTTACAGAAAAGAAAATATTGAGTTTTACATCGCAAGCAACTTCTATTGTGTGGAGCAATATAAGTATTGTAATACAATTATTTCCTCAGTGTCAAAGCATTGGGGAAAGTGAAACTTCTTGCTGCCTGTAATCCCCTTCTGAATAACAGCTGATAGAGGTAATAAAGATCATGGAGATTTCATTGTGAAAAAAAGCCATAAGGCACACTTGTTCTTCATAATCTGAAAGTTACTTGGCTTCATTGTTGTGTTCAGTATTATTATTTGCAATTGAATAACACTGTTTATTTCGAACAGAGAAATAAAAAACAAAGGAATTATTTATTTAGAATAAATCATTGCAGCATGCTGGGGCACCCAACAAGCCTCTCCTTGGCATGTATGAACAATTTATAAACACCGTACTCGATGACAAGAGAAAATCAAGGATTAAACACAGCCAGGAGTGAAGTACCACTCCGAGTCTTCCAAGTTGTACTCAGCATATAAAAGTCTCTCTTCTCTGAAGGCAAATTGTGCTCTTTAGTCAGAGCTTTTGTTCTCCTGCCTGTCCAAAACCAGGCAGATGTGCCTGTTAATACCCCTGAAAGACCAAAACTCCGCGGCCCCGATTCGGCGTCTCCGGCTGCGCTAAGCAGTTCTACGTGCCAGCCTTTGATCTGCATTTTCTAAACTTCACAACAAAACTTCAAGAAAAAAAAAACTATTAGCTGCAAATTAGACATTCTCATGGAAGCCTAGAATTATTTTTCAGGACAGAGGGCTCAATTTCCCAATCTCAGGTGTATGATTAAAATCAATTAAATCACTCTTCCAATGTCAGCGGCAAGATTCTCCTGACAAATGAAATTATGTGAGAAAAGTGTTCTCTTCACTCTTCAACCCTTTCTCAGCATCACTCACATCCACAAATGAGATCAAAATTTTCAGCTCGGGGATTTCAGAGATATTTTCCATAAGAACATGAAAAATCCCAGGAACCCTATGTAAGTAGACTTTATAGTCTCTAGTGGCGAGATGCTGATGGCCTCTGTATGTTAGATATATTCATGACTAACTAAAATGAAAAGTTCGAGTGGAATTTAACCATTTGGGGACCACACCAGCGTTTTTTTCATAAATTAAAGTTTTAACGGTGGAATTATGTACCAGACTCTAGGATACATGCAGTAACCTTTCTGTGTCTCTTTTCATTCCCAGGGAAGTCCCTCGTGGCTTTCCCCTATTGAAAACCTGAATTTTATCAATCTCTCTCAGCTGCTTGCAGACACGAGAGCAGCAAAGCAGCCTCGACTTCAAATGACCACATCATTTGCAGAGGCCCTGAAGGGTTAATAGTTACTTACAGTCTTGAGACAAAACAAGGTGTGCTATTCTAAAAAGCAGAGAAATAAACCTTTTGATGAGAAGCACCACTTGAAAGGCAGAGATATCTCATTTCCAGAGGTGTTCTGACATGGCTGAACTGTACCTTCAGCAAATTATTTACCTCTTAATTTGTTAAAACATATGGGCTTAGAGGTAACTTTGCCCATGAGGCGTACATCTATATTATATGCTTGTTTGGTTTGACTTCATTTTCCTTGGAGACTTGAACAAATGTTTTCCGCATTTCATAAGTTGTTGTTTTTTTTCCCTCCCCTCACGTGTTCCAGGCAGCAGTGTTACATATGTATTTTGTTTCTTTTTGACTCTGTTTAAAGAGGAACTGGCTAATTTACAGCACTACAGGCAAAGTGGAGCAATGTTTCAGGATGAGAAGCGCAGCCTATTTTTAAACCTGTGCAGGATCTGCTTTCCAGCTCCTTCCATCCCGATCCACCCTGGCCAGGCTGGGCTTTTGGGCTGTTTTCAAATCACTGCAAACAATCTCTGCAAAGCAGAAAATGAGGATTCGTGTCTTGTTGTTGAGCTTTATCTTCTTTAATATAAAAGAATAGAACAACCAGCAAACTCCACATGAAGTCCCTGTTGAAAGAGAGTGGGTTTAGAGGAGATATCAGAAAAAAATCAAAAAAAAAAAAGAAAAAAAATAGGAAAAAATCCTCCCCTGTGAGGGTGAGGAGGGCCTGGCACAGAGAAGCTGGGGCTGCCCCATCCCTGGAAGTGTCCAAGGCCAGGTTGGACAGAGCTTGGAGCACCCTGGGATAGTGGAAGGTATCCCTGCCCACGACGGGGGGTGGAACTGTGTGGTGTTCTAGGTCCCTTCCAACCCAAACCATTCCATAATCTACATCTTAATGCCTCAGAACAAAACCACTTACTGAGCACTTGGAAAAGGGCTTGTCCTGCTCTTGAATTTTAAAGCTAATCCAAAAATAATTGTGCAACCATCACCAATGGTCGTGGAAACAGCTTCATGCATTTAGGATGTGCTGTAGCTGGAAAAGTTCATAGGTGGGATGTCCCCCTGTGGTGTGTCAACAGAGCTGATTGAAGGATGCAGTTTGGCAAGGGAAAAGTGAGAGGAAATGGTCTCGAGGTCTTAAAACCAACTAATTAATCTTATTTTGAAGTTCTGGTCAAATATTTACAAATGTTGAAAATTTATTATAGTGTTATGTGGCTTTTTTCAAGAGAGCTTTCCACAAGCCCAGCAGAAAGACAGGGAGCTCTTTTGTATTTCCTCATGTTCCTTGCCCTCCATTCCACATAAAATGAGGAATTTCTTGACCTGGATCCACCACATTTTTAGCTTGCACATCTCTGTCCCTGCTGTGAAGACCAAACAAACCAATGTCCACCATTTGTTGTGTCTCACAGGAAAAATCTGCACAAAGCTGGCTCTAAGGTGGGATTCCCACCTCTTTTTCCTAACACTGTTATCTTATTTGGCTAAAATATGGGAAAACTGGAGCAAAACTTGATTGGTTTAAAATGGTAACAGGATAATTGTCAGGCTGGAGAGGAAGCAAAGCCAGAAAACCACCAGGGCCTGGCTGGAGGCTGGAAGGCATCTTCTCCTTCTTGCTTTTGGGTGGGTTTTTTTGTTTTGTTTTCTGCGCATGAAATCAACACCTCAAAGTGCTTTTTGGTTTTCCATTTGTTTATTCCAGCCATAAATATTTTATCACTTAAAAAGGGAAGCAATGCTTGCTCCTAATTGTTTTTGATTAAATATGCTAATTACTTTTTGGAATATTAATGACACATACGGTACTAAATGTTTTAATAATGCAATGAAATAAGCCAGCAAATATAACTACAAATTAACCTGAAACTGCTACATGGTTTTATAAGTTTATGTTATAACAACACAAATCTAGAGGAAAACATCCATGACAAAACAATATTTCCTTTTTGGTGCCTGGAGTTCAACTAAAGAAGAAAACTAAAGCAAACAAAATCCCTGAGTGAACAGAAAGTTGCCACACTTTGGGATCACTTTTCTTCACTGCAGGACAAGGAGGGGAAAAGCAAAACCCAGTTGAATATGAAAACATCATAAGAGATGCTGACCATGGAATGAATCACAAAATTTAGTCTCTTCTGTCTGTAGCTCCAAAATGGTGCTGGAGTTCCTTTGAGGAGCTCAGGGGTGACAGCAGCAGCGATGCTCGATCAGGCTGTGATCCCCAAGCAGTCATTGGGTAGGAAATATTAAAGTTTTGCCAACCAACATTATTCCTGCATTTCTTACTGAAGTTACTGTTAACAATTTTATTTTTCATTTATTATTTTTTTTCTTGCACAGGAGAAGATAAAACCTCTTTGTTCTAATGCTTGCAGGAGGTGGACACGGCAGGAGAATGGAAATGCCTTTTCCATGCCTTGGCAGGCTGAAATCCAGCTCCCCACCTACGGCTGGCTCCCCAATTCCCAGGACAATCACACTGACACAATTAAATTCTTCCTCCTCTTCTGTTACAGAGCTATATGCAATGGTTAGTATTACATTACACTGAAAATAATTAATATTGTGGAGGTTTTTGCATGTTTGTGTGTTAAAGACTTGACCTTTTAATTTGTTTTTCCCCTCAGAAATGTTTTGCAATCTAATGATTTATAGAGACAGTTCAAAGTTGCCAGATAGTCTGTCAAAGCTCTCCACAAAAACTATGATTTTATTTTGCCATATTCATTGTCAAGGAACTGGTTTTCTCTGTCGTGGTGTGGAAAACACTCATGGGGGTGGGTTATTTTTGTCAAATTTGGTAGAAAAGTAGTGTTTTGCTGCTGGGAAACAACACACTGAGCATCACAACCTATGCTCACCTCGAGAATGATGTCAGAGTTGGACCAGCAAAGATAAACAAGATAAAGAGAAATGGTTCTTTGGAAACAAATATTTAAAAACATTAAAACCACTGTGGAATAACAGTTTGCTTGTTCCCCACCTGCTGGGAAAGAGGTGCCAGCCTCTTGTGTGTTTAATTGTCTTGATACGTCAACGACTGATCAGAAATTGAGAAGTTTTTGCTAATTGATAAGCAAGGCCCAGGAAATTCTCCCTGTCAGGTATTACCAGTGTTATTAGTGGCACATCCAGGGCTGCAAGGCAGCCAGCAGCTCTTCCGTGCTGACCTGTGGGTCTCTGAAGGAAACACTCTGGGAATCCTCCCTTGGAGATGTACCTTGAACATATGGATGTGTCTTTGACTGGACTTTTAGCTATGACACATCCATGCTTTGCTAGCCAAGCCTGAATTATTAAATGATGCTATTGACTGTGCCCATAGAGGACGTAGGACCTGCTTCTGAAATGCTAATAAAGCCAGCAGGAAAGAATTCCTTAGGTTTTTCTCCTGGATTTAATTTCTTGAGCTCAGAAACTCGGGTGAGAAACTGCGATTTTAAACCAGCTTGGATTTGATATTTGGGAGGCTTTCATAGTGGAAATTTTTTTAAATTAGATTTGATCTCAAAACACCAATTTGTTTGAAGATCAGCAAAACCAAACTCATTTACAAATTGTGTTTAACTCCAAAGGCCTGTGCCCTTCTAGCTTTAAGCTCAGACTGAAACTGGACTGATGAAATATTGAATGAAAAATTAATATTTTGTGGTTTTTTTAGACCACTGTCATGGCAAAGCCACTAAAAATATATTGAATGTGTTTATTCCTAGATTTGAGTGGAGTTCTGCCGGCCTTGAGGGTGCAGCTCTTTGGGTATCAAACTCTGGGTGGTGATAGGGTCCCAGTGGTAATTTTTCCATTGATTTTGGGAGTTGGGATGGGACCAAAGCAAAGAGAGAAGAGTTTTCACCCCTCCCCTGTGGAGCTGAGAATCTGTGTCTGTGAGAAATTCTAGCAACAGGCCTACTAACTGCTTCTCAAAAAAGAACCTTTTCACTTTCCCAAGAAATTATATAAACAAATCTTTGTAAGTAAGTTCTCTCTCAAAACAAGTGGTGTTTTCTTGCACTGTTTTTTATAACACCTTCCAATTATTTCTTTCACTTCACCTGCAGTAATAGAAGAGTGCTATTACTGTTAACCAATCAACTTTCGGTAGAAGCAAAGTCATCTATATAAACTAATAAAATTTAATAAAAAATAACCTTCTTTTACCTTCTGATGAATTAAAATCTTTGTGTCTTTGTTCATTCAGATAACAACACTTCCCATCTTCCTGCCCGTGGCAAGGCGAGAATCCTTTGAAGAGGGACACTGGGAAGGTCTGGTTTTGTGCAGATCACCATAGATCAGGCTTATGGGCAGACTGCAAGCCTGAGCACGGGTGACAGAGGGAAATGTGAGAAAAAGAAGCGTTAACTAAGGATATCATCAGGACAGACATTTTAGGAAGCTGAAATAAGGAAACCACATGGAGACTTTGAAGCCACCGACGTTTGAACGCACAGCCAAGGCCGAACCCCGCGACCAAACTTAAACAAATTAAACCATTAAAACAAAGCCGAGCCTGAGCTAAAGAAAGGACTGGGTCCAACAGTTTTATCTGAGCGCTCTGTCAGTAGCTTTAGCTGCCCACCCCAGGGACGCCTCACCTCCTGGGCTCCATCAATCCACTGCCATGCTCCGGAAGCTCTGCCACCTCCGCAGCCAGGGAGTGATGAATGAGCAGAGCCAGCGCGTGGCCGCAGCCGCGTCAGCTCGGGACAGAGTTCAGAATATTCATCTCATCTCGCTGCTGACCTTTCTCTGGTCGGCAAACCTGAAAGGTCTGGGCTGCATAATCACATCTCGGGATAAAAGATAAGTGAACTACCAAATAAATAGTGGAGTGTTTACATGACCTTATGGTTTTACAGTCCATATTAATTTTTAATTGCACTGTTAAAATATAGTAAATATCTATTATACAAATTAAGTGGTAATAGGTATTTGTGGGTTTTTTTCATGAATTAATCTTAAAATAAGCTGATTACATAAATCTTTAGCCAAGCAGTGGCTAATCCTGGGCACAAACATTACTTTGATAAGATACATTCAAACAAACATTTTTGTGGCAAAATGTTATCAGATACTAACACATAATTAGTCTAAGACATTAGGTTCCATGTGAGTGTTTTCGAGTTGTGATCATTAAGTGAAGGTATTGGGAGAAATCCAAAAGGGAGCAGAGGATTGTAAGCACTTCAGAGTTCCTTTGTGGATTCCGATTAGGCTGCTGGATTCACGGCTGTTTCCTTATGTAAACATATTCACATATTGCCATGGTGGGGAAATCTTTATCAAATTATTGGCAAACAAAGTGATGTTCGTGTAGATGAAATTATTATTCATCCGGATCTGAATGGGGCTGAAAGAGAAATTGAGGAAGAGGATGGGAGCTGATGCAGGGAGTGGAAGCCCAGCTTCATTTGGAGACTCAGGAGTGAGAGATGTCCCTTGTTTCTGTCACCACGAGGAAGGGAACATGGGGACACAGGAATAACCTGGAGTATTAGTGTTGGCTGTTGGTGCATGGATTTAGTTCTTAGCCTGTGTTCCTTGGATTTACAGGACTTTTCATATTACCTTCATTTATTTGAGTAAATTTCCTTATTTTTCAGCTGCACTAAAAGTATTAAACCAAAAGGACCTGTAATAACTTCATTTACTTATCCAATACTCTGAAAGGACTATTGATTAATACATAATAAATAAAGGTTTTTAAGATGCTTAATAGTGGCTTAATAGTGGAATCTAGTAAATACTTAATTAGAGAGGGTTATTGAACTCAGACAATGGCTATTTGACATGCTGGGATGCAGAGGAATAGCCCCTTAATTGACAGCAAACTCCACTGGATGGAGCCTGCCTAAAGGATTGTTGGTAAGAGCTCGGAATGGCCATGATGAAGCCACTTGGTGAATGCACTTGCTGTCTCTGCAGCTCCTTAGCAGCTCCAGGAGGGCCTGCAGGAAGAGCCCTGAGGAACACAGGGTGTGCCCAGGAGGAGACAAAAGATCTCCAGGAATTTTTTTTTCTAAACGCAGAAAGTGATTCCAGCTGTTTGGAGGATCAGCCACAGGATCATGGAATGGGATGGGTTGAAAGGGACCTTAAAGCTCCTCTCAATTCCAGGGACACCTTCCACTGTCCCAGCTGCTCCAAGCCCCAGTGTCCAACCTGGCCCTGGACACAATTCCTGCCCAATATCCCATCCAGCCCTGCCCTCTGGCACTGGGAGCCATTCCCTGTGTCCTGTCCCTCCATCCTTGTCCCCAGCCCCTCCCCAGCTTTCCTGGAGCCCCTTTAGTCCCTGGAAGGGGCTCTGAGCTCTCCCTGGAGCCTTCCCTTCTTCAGGTGAGCACCCCCAGATTTATCCACACGTTTTCCCTGTGCTGACAGCTGAAAAACCAGTGGATCCCAGTGTTTTTCCTCAAGGGACTTTGTGCTCTCCAGCACCCTGTGTCACTGGGGTGCCACCAGAACTTTTTGGTTTATCCAGGACCAGGCACTAAGCAATTTTACAGCACAAACCCACATGTAAATAATTTAAATCTAAGCAATTCACCAGCCTATTACATTACACAGGGACACATTTTAAAGGATCTGGATATTTTTTCCCATCAAGTGGAAAAACTTGGGATTTCCTGTGTTCAGAAGTTCGGGCTGGCACCGGGCGTTGCGGTGCCTGCGGATGTTGGTGGGTTAAAAGCAGCATTTCTGGCTTTGAAAGGTGTTATTTTGAAAGTTCTCATGAGCAAAGCAATTGTTTGCCTTTCCACTTAGAGTGTTTGGTTTCTTGTTCCATGAAGTAGAGACAGTGTAACTAAGCTGCTCCTCACTGCTTAAAAAAAAAACAAATTGCAAATTTCTTAGAGATGCTGTTTTCTTTCCAGTCTCTCCCCCTCCCTGCACAAACACCAGAGGCTGGAGATCTGTGAAAGAACTGCTTGGCATTTAACACCTGATTCCTCGTAAAAGCAGAGTTTCTAATTTCATTGTCATACAGATGAAGTTAAACTTGGTCACAAGTGTCTGAAAACTCAAGGCCTCAGACCATGTTTGGAAAAATACAAATTACTGGTACAAGGGAGGAAATACGTGTGCTTCTGAGCTGATCTATGGTGTTTCTTTCTCGGGTTTGCAATGAAGAATAGTCACTATAACTGGGTGTCACTTTAAAGATAAGATTGACTGTAACACGCTGTAAAATCCCCTCCTCTGTCAGGTTACCCTGCACAAATGGAGAACATGGGGCACTTCTGTGACAGATGAAAGCAGGGCTGTGCACAGGAGGAAAAGCCACGGCAGCACCAGCACAGGCTCTGGTAGCTCTGGCTCATCCAGACAGGAATTGTGTCCCTGGGGACAGGGACATGGGTGGGTAGGACCCTGTAAGACCCCAGGACCAGGCGCAGCTCCCTGTTCCTCTCCATATGGAGCACAAAATCAGCTGCCTCCATCACCCTCCATCCAACTAACCTGCAAAATATTGCATTTTGCTGCTTTCTTCCGCAAATCCTCCTGGCTGGCCTCTGTCAGACTCAGCTCTTGGGCATTCATGCAGTGCCAGCACCCTCTGGGACCTCACCAAAACATCTGGGAGGGGAATGAGGGTGGCCCCCCAGGAAAATCCTGCCCTTCACCTCCCTCCCTTCTCTTGGCAAGGGGCAGAATTTCACTAGCCTGTGCAATTCTATGAACCCAACACCCAAGGACCAGCTGCTGCTTCATCCAACCCAGGGACAAAAAGGGGTCCCAGGTCTCCTTCCCTTCAATTTGTATATTTAAAGACTGGAAATCACAAGTCCTTCCCCGCCAAACAATTGTATCTACTAATTTAGATGAGAACTTAATATTATACCTTTATAAAGTGCTAGATATATAAAAAATCTATTTAGATTTAATATTGCAGTAGCATCTGGTCTTTTCATCTAATTCAAAACCTTTAAAGAAGGGAAACCTCCCGCAAGAAATAATATCCATAAGCATTCCAAGGCTTCTCCCTTTAAAGAGTAATAAGAAATCTCCCCCTACAGGCCTTGGCTGCCTAATGCAAGGTAAAGGGATGATTCTGGGCTGAGGGTTGTCCTCTTAAATCCTGGGGAATCTCTAAACGTTGCTGAGGACACAGATGGATGTGGAGGAGAGGGATTCCAGCTCCTCTTCTGTGCGAGCCCCTCCCCGCTCCCGGCCGAGCGCCACAGGGGCACTTCTGCAAAGTGCTCACAATTATCTTCTGCATTTTTTACTCTTTATTACCACAACTCCACTGGGCAAAAACACTTTGACTAGAAAACTATTTCCGTTTTTTCTTTTTTCTTTTTTTTTTTTCTTTTTTCTTGTTACCTGTTTTAAGGGAAGAAATTAATAGGATAAAAATGCAAATTACTTCCTTCCTCTGCACAGGAAAAAAAGCCTTGTGCTGCTTTCTTAACCAATTGCATGTTGTTTTAAGCTATTCACCAGGAACCAATATCACATATAGAGCACCAGCAAACCCAAACGATGCTAATGCAACCTGCAATTCCAAATAACACAAAGAGACTTTATATCCCCAAATTATTCTCCATTTCGTTTAGGGAAGGCCTGCTTGGGGATTAGGGTAGTTGTTTGTTTATTTGAATTCATTACAGAACTGGGAGTTTATTATATTCTGTACTCACTGTAAGGTAATCAAAATATAGATGGAAATTGGAAGATTTTTATTGGTGCCGTTTACGAAGGCTTTGCACTGTGAGAGAACTGGGGCGCCTTGAAAAACTTGACGTGGAAGTTGCAGACTTCTTGTGCTTTTAGAAATCTCATTCCCAAATTATCTTGGTTATTCGATTTAACAGAAGCCTCACTTTTTTTTGCAGCTTTCCATCCACATCTCTTTCTTGTACAGTATAATCAGATCTAATTTATTGGAAATCCACTGGCTGCAAACCAGAACCGACCCCCAGCTTGATTTGTTTTCCACAACACAAAATTTAACCAAAGGAATGTAATTGAGAAGGAACTTCCCCGTTGCCATTTCCATTTGCTCCCAGTTCCCCCATCATTTTATTTATTCCAGTAGTAAAAATAAATCTTTAATTGGAAGGAAAGTGATAACTGAAGTTTAATTAAGCTAAGCCAATAAAGTGAAGGGAAATTACCAGACTAATGTCACTCACTGAAAAGAGGCCATGCAGGGCTGCAATTTGGGCTGCTCTGGAGTGGCCTGTGGAGAGCTCACTCACAAGGCAAGACTTGCTCTTGTCTTCACCTCCAGTCCCCACCTGGGACAAGGTGATATTCCAGCCACCTTCTTCCTTCCACCATTTCCTGGCAATGCTGGGTTAAGCCTTGGACTCAGTGATTCTAGAAGTATTTTCCAGCTTAAACAGTTCCATTATTTTTTCTGATTCATCCAACCTTCCCAGGGGATGCCTGGGGACATCCCACTAGGAGAGTCTCCCTCTGGGTCACATCCACCATGACTGTGAGCTTACTCTTCTTCCCCAACAATTTCCAGTGCCACCAGCAACATAAAACCCACCTACCCATCTGCTTCATGCACTGAAAGGTATTTTGGGTTTTATGTTGCAAAACCCCCAGGATTCTGGGAGTTTCACAAAGTGGGAGGAAGGGTCCATGCCCCAGGATGGCCCTTGCAGGCAGAGGGAGAGCAGAGAGGATGCATTTTCACTGCCCAAACTTCCAGACACGACATCTGCCAGGAAGATCCCGGGAACAAACACTGAGCTTCCTGCCAGCACGTCTGCCAGGGTTCAGCCTTATTTCGTATTTATAAATATGCTTTGGTAACAAACAATAGCTGCTCCTGCTTTTCCAGTCGGAGCTGTGAACGCTGCTGTACTGGCAGCGTGTCCTTTTTTCACACTACCAGATTTATAAATTGCAAAGCCAGAAGGACTGACTGTGATCGGGTAGTTCCAGCTCAGCATCGAATTTCCCCCAGCAACCTGAATTAGAAAATTATTTTTTTGAGCAAAACAGCACCTCTTAAAAATAATTTCAAAAATAAAGAACTCCCTGTGCTTCCTAGTACGGTCTTGTGTCAGTTCATCACTCTCAACATTAAAAAACATGTACCTTAATTACTCTTCTGAATTTATTTCCAGCCACTGACCTTGTTATATCTTTGTCTGATAGATGAAAGTACCCATTATTAAAGTTCACTTCATCATGTGGGTGTGTATAGGCCATGGTCAAGTCATCCTTAACCTTCTCTTTGATAAGCTAAATAAACCCAACCCTGGAATCCTTTCCTATGTGTTGTATGTTCATTAATCATTAGCCTGGTTTTCCCTCAGAAACCTCTTCTGAAGCACAGCCTTTGAGGACAGCAGCCTCTGTCATCCCTAAACAGCCAGGTGTGCCCAGGCAGGAAGTGGAATAACGAGATCCATATAACCACCCTGTCTGTGTCCCACTGCTCCCTTTTCCAGCTGCTCCATCCCCAGCGGCAGCTCCTCTTCCACCTGGATGGTTAAGGTGTCCTTCAGTTCTTGCTCCAACGTCTCCCATCCTTGCCCATTGGTATCTTGGTCATCCATAATTTTATGCTTTCTTCCAGGTTCTGAATTCACAAAAGACACTGGAGAATGCCAAGAACCCTCCCAAATTATGGGAAATGCTGATTCCAGAAAATCTGGGGCTTGGTACGTGCCTTATTTCATAATTATTTCATGAGCTGATTCCAGTAACAGATCAACTACAAACCACACCAATCACCAGCCATGGGATTCCCCCATCAGCATTTCATTAATTGAATACTCAGATTTCCAAGCCAGCATTTTATCTGGAATTAATATTAGTAGCTTGATTCCCATACTTTTAGTTTTATTAGCATTGTTTCCCATTGCCCTGATTTGTTATGGACATTTTGTTTGTTCACATATCAAAAGTTTGTTCACTATCCTGTACTAATTGACTTTTTTCTGCATTATAAAACAAGAATATTTATTCAACAGTCTCATCTTTACTGCACTGTTTACTGTTGTTCTGCTATTGCTGTCTGAGAAACAACTTGTGTTGGACTGTAATTCCCCTTACTTCTAATACTTTTCAAGCTGCTTTTTGTCTTATCTCTAAGCAGGTGTTTCTCTTCTTATTCTTTGATTTACTTAAATTTCAACAGTTGAAAGCTTTCAGAAAATTCCATTTTAAAAATACCTATTTATCTAAATTTCCGCCACTCCAAGACAAACCATGTTTTGGCCTGGTCTGCTTTGTCTTTTTCCCTTGACCAAATCTGAGAGGTTCACATCAAGTGAAACATCCCTAATTCAGAAACACCATTTATATTTTCCTGCCTAAATTCCTGTAACTGGACAGTTCATCAGGCAGAAGATATTAGAAAAACTGGCAGCCATAATCATGTGGGTGGAGGTGAGGACATCTGCTCTTTGTATCACGAGCACTGCCAACATGCTATAGACATATCCAGGTTTCTGTTCCAAAACCCCCTCAAGAATATACTGCGTGGAGTTCCAGCTCGCTGGAACCTCCTGCTTGGTTTGGGAAAATTTGGCAAGTCGTTTTCCTTCTGTAGCCTGTTCATAATTTCCCTGGTCTTTACTACATGGGTAAAGTGTGCCCAGATTTCATGTGCCGTTCCAACATATGTTCCGTGATTACATACAGGATGTATAATCACTCTTCTTTACTGCATGAGTTCAGCTGGCAGAGCTCGCTGCCGCAGTCCAGCGCCGCGAGAGAGTCTTGGGGCAACGCGTGTTCGGAGTCGGTGCTCCGAGCGCGGGAGCAGATGAACGGCGGTGTTCCTTCCTCTGAATCTTTAATGTCTGCTTGTACTCACGTCCTGCTGGCTCGTCCTGGGCACAGCCGAGCTGACAGCCTTGAACATTGCCCAATCTGCTGTGACTGCCACGAGCTGCTGCTCAATCCCAGCGCTGGTGGCCACCTCACCTTGAGCTCTTCGCAGGAGCAGCCCAAGAGAAGGAGCGCGAGCGGCTGCAAGATCAATTGAAGGGTGGAAACAGCAGCTTCAGCCTAATTCTAACTGTGTCATCCCAGCCTGGGTTCCTTCAGGAGGAATTTCTCCATGGAGAGGGCGGTCAGGCATTTGAAGGGGCTGCCCAGGGAGGTTTGGAGTCCCTATCGCTGGAGGTGTCCTAGGAAGGCCTGGACATGGCACTTAACACTCTGAGCTGGTGACCAGGTGGGAATCAACAAAGATCAGACTTGGTGACCTTGGAGGTCTTTTCCAACCAAATTGATTCTCTGATTCATTTATCCACCAGGCACATGGTTTTCCATGCCCTCAATCACTGGACACTCAAGTTTGTTTGGAGGGCCAGCACATGACACTCCTCACTGCTGTTTCTCTTGGCAGGACCTCCATGAGCAGGAAATCATAAACTGAGTGATGGTAGAAACACAAACCTATCCAGAAAAAATGCTTGGAAGACCTAGAAAACCTGGCTGTTTCACTGGAGAAAATAAAAGGTAGTAAAAATATCCTGAATTATATTGTGTATAAAGATTTATTTTCTAATGTGTCAGTGTTGCTAAGCATTTGAACAGGCTGCCCAGGGCAGTGGTGAGTCCCCATCCCTGGACGGATTTAAAAGCCATGTGGATGTGGCACTTGAGGACATGGGTCAGTGGTGGCCTTGGCCGTGCTGGGGAATGGCTGGACTCAATGGTCTTAGAGGTGTCTTTCATCTTGAATGATTGTACGATTTTAAGGAAGAAAAATCTAAATAGTGAGTGAAATCAAAACTTCACATCCCTAAAACTGGAGATATAGTTCTGATGGATCCATCTGATGAAACCCAACAGTACTTAAAAACCCCAAAATCAGATTTTTATAGGTACTAAAACACCTATAAGGAGGAACAGACAAACTAATGGGAATTTTTGACCCTCAGGGAATCTGATTCCTGATGTGACAACCTGGTTGTCTCAAACACCCCACAAGGACCCCACAAGATCCTTACAGAGCTTTGAAAACCCAGCCCTTCGATGCCAAATCCAGATGATATTAATCTCAGAGAGCACTTTATCTTTTCAGTGTCCCATCACAAATTCTTGCACAATATCCCAGAGTTAACACAAATGGGTAACTGTTCAGTTATCTTTAAAGGCCTGTGGGATTTGATAAGCAATTTCACGGAAATAATCTAAATACGCATAATAAAAAAAAAAAAAGGAAGTGATGTTCTGTTAATGTATCACTTTTATTGTGACAAGTTTTTCTTCAAATGAAAAATAAAAGTGTAAAACTTAGAATTGCAGTACTGTTAAGCACCTCCTGGGATCATTATAATAGACTGTACAATTATTACCTGAGCTGAAGTGCTTTTCTTTTAAAAAAAAAGAAAAAAACAAAACAGCAATGAATGTAATTTCATTGCTCTACCCGATATGCAAAATCTTCCTGGCATCTATTTCCAATCTGAAATCAATTTTACATTTATTCATAATTCTGTGTGGAACCTTACTGAAAATCTTAATATAATTTCTATAGTATTTTTAAGATTTGCACTACAGTAAAGCTCGATAAAACTTTTAAGTGGTTCACATCCATCATGTCACTGAAATGTTTTTTTAAAATACTTTGCTGAGGGTTAGGAAGGTTGAGGAAGAATAGCAAAGATATTTGTCTCTGCAAGCACCCGCAGTTTCCTTTTCAGAATCAATCCTGTTTTCACAGCTCTGTGCCTCAGCTTTTCACAGGACTTCATAAACTTGGATGAACAGAGAGTCAGGTGCCCATATTTTGTCTCTCCACACTCCAGTTCTGCTGATTTCAGTACAGGAACTCCAAATTTACATAAGATTAAGAATTATTACACCCAGCTGTGGTGATACAAACAGATCTTTGTGCCCACACAGCCTCTGTTCACTTCAATATTTTGGTCTGCATGGGTGGGGTCAAAATCATGTGATTTGGAGATGATGGAATCTGTGGGGAGCCAGAAATGTTGAAATCTCTGTTGCACATGAGAGCAGTGAAAAATTCCAGTGAGAAAGCCTTACTCTTGGAAATGCCAAGTTTAATTTTTAGCAGAAAAAAGGTTGTCACCACTTTTGCAACGCTGGGTCTTTCTTTGTCAAGTGGCACCAAAACCAGACTGAGCAGTTTTTCAAGTAAACACACGAGTCTCCTCCTCCATATTTTATACTTAAAATATAATTTAACCATTATATTTTGAAATGTACATTTTTCAAAGCAGTTGTTTTGCAAACATCACTTGTATCAACATTGGGGTGTCATTTTTGTTTTATTACATTTGTATGTAGGGATCCTACTGCCTTGAGAAAATGGGCCCTTCTAAACTGTACATTGAAGGAAGCAGCCAAATTTGGTTTGATGTCTTTTTAGCTCTGCACTCCACATGGAAGATTATCTGGCAGGCAGTGACGGCAGTGCATTAATATATAAAATAATTAGGAAGAGCACTTAATGAAATTATGTGTGTGTTTATACATCCTAGGCCTCATAGCCACATTATCTCCTCTCTCATCAAACCGCAGCACTGTTACTTTGAAAAGTATCAGTACTGACTTCTGGGCCTGACAAGAGAGTCCTGAACTCATCCAAAAAAAGAAGTGAGGACATGAAAAGCCATTCAGACTCGCCTGGCTCTGCATGCACATCAACATCAAGTAGGGAGATGCTCCTGCTGCATGGCAGGGATTGCATAATCCTCCCCTGAGAGCACCTGAGAGTGACTCTGAAAGTTTCATTAGATTTTTATTATGTCGTGATACCCATTTTCAGTAGCCAGCTTGTCCAGTTGCTCACGAATTATGAAAAGTTGAAATACTGCACTGGAAGCCATAGGCCGAGGTTAAGTTAAAGGCTGCTAACTCCCAGGTACCGGGGAGGATGAGGTTTCCCAGTCCGGAGGCAATAGTCAGAACCGGATTGGTTTCACCACGAAACTGAGGACATGAACATGTGACATGATGTATTTTACAAGGTGCTTAACAAGAACATGATTGGGAAAAAATTGTAATCCATGAAATCAATGCTATAACCTAATATTGTTTGTTCTTAGTGCCTACTGGAGCACAGCAAGATCAATGTCAGGACAGCACTCTTCACTCCAAGTATCAATGACCTGGAAGAAGTCATGTAAAAGGATGGGACCCGCCAATGGCTCAGCATGGGAGGAGGCTGGAGAGGAGAAAATGCAAGCAGGAGTGACACAACTCAAAACAACTCGAGCTAGCCCAGAAATGAGTACATGGAGGAGTTAAATGCAAAGAATATTGAGGTAATTCTTTGGGGAAAGAAAATAAACCAGGCAAAAACTACTCATATTGCCATGCTCTCTTTGTGTTGTGTCATATGAAGGGAAGTTAAAAAGCAGAGCAGAAGGATAATTAGAGATCCTTTGAATGTACAGATAGGCAAAGAAAAAAGAAGCCAACAGGCTGGAAGAGGTCCTGGAAAGGGGCACTGGTGGGGGTTGGCAGAATTAAGTCAGTCAACAGCACAAGTCAAAAAGATCTTTGTATCTTCAAGTGTTTCTTCACTACATTTCTGATAGGGAGCTTGTTCAGAGGCCAACAGTTGTACCTGGCCTAAGCTGTTCAGCCCTGTAGAGCTGTGCCCTGGCATATGACCTCATATTCAGCTATCTCAAACCAAAATATTTCGAGCGTTTTCAGGTTACCAATGCAGACTGCTGCACATATTTCCATGTGTGGCTCTACTCCAGCGCGGCATGGCTGTGGTGTGAATGAGGCACAAGGCTAAATATCTGTATTAATACCTGTTCTATACTCCTCTGAATTAATGGCAACAATTAGAAGTGGCACAATTAGCAGCCTGCAAGAACCTGCCAGCAGAGCAGGGGATGCCCCAACCTCTGCTAAGACAGATGGGCAGTGGGGAGCTGCAGCTGGTCGGCACTCTTCCCAGGAAATCAGCCCCGTATCCCGAGGACTGGAGGAGCAATGCATCATCCCCAGCCCTGGAGACAGCCCCAGGTGACATCCGCGCCGAGCGCTGTCGGGACACCGCGCTCAGCAGGTCCAGCACCTGGTGCTCCATCTCCTCCCCAGCCTTCTCTCCAAAAAGTCCCCAGTTCCCACCTGGTGTTCCCACCCCGCTGCAGGAGCAGCTGACACAGACATCAGGGGCGCGTGTTCCTCTTTTGGAGTCCCTCATTTAGGACTAACACCGGGCATGAGTGGAAATCCTTGTAAGGATTCTGTTCCTTTCTCATGCTCAAATTGCTTTCGGTGCTCGCAGCTCCTCAAAGTTTGGAACCAATTCCTTGTCAGGTTTCTTTGACTCAGAACTAAAATTACAGCCAGTGTCTCTGCCTGAATCTGGCAGATTTAATATTAATATATTGATCAGAGTATCAGAGTTCATCCAGGCTGTGCCCATATTTTCCACTGGAGGACCTAAAAAATAACGCAGTGTATTTCTTCACCACAGCTTAACCGTATTTCAGGTTACTTAGTCATGTATTATAACCAAAAAAAAAAAAAAAGCCCTTTTCTAGTGCTATTTCCAGCACTAAAAAATCCAGACCTGGCAGTTTTTATAATTTCAGTCCAAGCCCAAGCTTCAATAAGCTCACACAGCTCTAATGATTGTTAGTGAAAATGTAATGGGCCATTTGAAATACAAATGAACACGAGTAGGTAAAGGGATTTTTTTTTTAGTAGAATCAATTTACACTAGCTATTTAAAAAAATATTAAAATAAATGTAATGCCATTAAATGTAAGCTCAAAACCCATTGAGAGCATTAGTGACCAAATCTGCCAAAAAAGTAGTCATGCCAAGAGCACGGGGCCAGATTCTGCTCTCAATTACATTGGTGTTAAGCCAGGATAACTCCCCTAATTTCAACAGGCTTGTTCTGGAATAACACTGGGGTTAAGTGGGAGCAGGAAGGAGCTCCGTTCCCAGTTAGGAACCCTTGCAGAGCCCAGTTTACTCCCAGTGACCTGGCTCAGTTCCCATCAGCCTCAGGTATCCCAGACATTTATCCAGCATCCTGTTTTGGCAGGAGAAGGAGTGGGTCCAGCCTCCAGAACAGCATTTTTGGAGAGATCAGAAACAGAGAGTGGGATTGTTCAGCAGGTGCTGTGTTTTGGAAAAGAAATTAATGGAGCAAACCAGTAGGAAGAGCCAATAGGAACCTGTCACTGTGGAATAATTAACAGCTGAGTCGAGTTCAAAGTTTTGAGGGCAATGAGCTAAGCAACAGGGGAAAAAGGCAAGTTCTTTTAAAATAGTGTTTAATTTCATATTACTTGCAGAGAAAGGGAAGGAAAACCAGCTAAATCATGTGTTTAATATTTATTTTAAAAATTCACCATAATATCCTGAATTCCCTGCAGTAGTCCAGAGTCTTTGTGGGTGACCCCTCCCTCCTTCCACATGACAATTTCTAGAAACTCCTAAATATCATATTAATACACTTCTAAGGGAAAAAAGGAAAAATATTTGAGTTGGCGTAAAGCTGTGCTGAGAAGATTGGCTCCTGGATCCCAGGTGATCCAGGCAGGCAAATAACCAAACAAGGAAAAGGGAGCAGCAAAGAGGAAAAAGAGTTTCCCTCATCTGCTCTGACTTTCATCCTTATTGCTGGAGAAACCTGGAAAAAGTATCAGGTTTTTACATGGACTTTGAAAATTCCTCTTAGTGAATCTATTATTTTCTATTGCTAATAACCTTCTAATTAAAAGTTTTTATTTGGAGTATGAAAATAAACCCTTAACAGAGTTTCCTGCTTTTCAGATCTGAATGGTATATTTTCTTCCTTTAATTAGTTTTCTTTATATCCAGTTTGTGCCTTTTATTTCCATGAATCCAAGCTTCCCTGAGCACAGTGCCATCAGAGCTCAGCATCATTTCAGCCCTTTCCAACCAGCAGCCAAACCACATCCAACCAGAGTTTTGGATGTTAATTTTGGTAATAAATAATAAAATTTTGGATGGTAACTCAGGATATGCCAATAAAAGCGGCCAGGTTAACAGGATATGACTGAATAACAGAAAATATGATAAATCATCTCAAATAATCAGATCTGCAAACAGTTGCAGATATAAAAAAGTGCTACGAATATTTTTATTAAGATTTATTTGGGAGAAAAGTTATATAGACACGTATTTATCCTTTCTTTCAGAACATGTAAATAATACAGAGTATGATTTGTCATATTCCTTGATTTCATGACAGTTGCAACTGGCAACCGAGGAATAATTTCATTTTAATTATAGTTCAGTTGATTTTCTCTTTAATTACTGAAGTTAGATGACTAAAGCACCAAAATATGTAAAACACAACCTTTCCATACAGTAAATTTCCTTTAATAATAACAGCGGTATTTTTATTGTTTCCAGTCTGCAGAATATAATTTTTCAGCCATGGAAAGCAGCTACTAATTCTTAAATTGTGCATTTTTCATTTCCTTAGAAAATATTGGAAGGAGTTTTATTCTGTGTGTTGCTATAGGTACAGAGCTGTACGTGAAAGATTTAGTATTTCACAGGTTTGTCATGCGAGGGAGGTAAAATGTCTAAAGTTGCCTGTCTCAACAAGACAAAAGCCATCAGGGCTGAAAATACAGCCCTCGGGCTCCTCCTCTGGCCTTTGCTTTGCTGCCAGCCTGGACAAGGGAATGCAGCTTTCCCCGTCTCTCTGGGGCTCTGGATTTGGGAAAACGGAACAGGAACAATGCCCTGAGAACCCCTCAGCTACAAATCATGGGGCACGTATTTTTCTATTGCTATTTATGACTTCAGCAGAACTCAGGATGCTCCAAATTCCCTAGGTTTTCTGGTTTTTGATTTGGTTTTGGTTTTGGGGTTTTTTTTCTAGTTTGGTTTTTTTTTGTTTTGGTTTTGTTTGGTTTTGGTTTTGTTTGTTTGTTTGTTGGATTTGTTGGGGTTTTTTTGTTTTTTGTTTTTTTTAACAGGTTTTCTAGAAGGAGCTTTACTAGAGAGGAAAGGGGATGTTCTGAAGCTGCAGAGCAATGCTAATTTTTGCCACCCAGACCTGTCACCACTGGAGTGGGCTTCTTGGTTGGGTCACCAGAAAACAAAATTGTTCCAAAGGCTTTTCTGAGCAGACGAGATCCCGAATGAGGCGCTGGTGCCAAATATCAGAAAAGCCTCGCACAACAACGCCTTGCAAGGAGCCACATTTAGATGAGGTTATTAAATGCAGGGAGAAGGTTATGTGTGTATAACACATCCAGGAGCACTTGTGAATTTTTGGAGCCATTTTCTGCTGTCTTTCCCGAGTCACTTTTTTTGACCGACTTCAGCAGGAGTTTCGCTCGCAGAAAAGCTGCCGGATTCAGCTCCGGGTCCAAACATTTGGGTTGCACTGTGCCTGGAAAGCCAGAAGAATTAAGATATTTGACCTGCTCTCGCTGCACTGGAGCTGACTCCCCAGCACCCTTGTGCTCCTTGGAAAATCCCAGCTATAGTTTATCTGAAATTAATTTGCCCGCACTGTTAAGTCAATTACCCAAAGGAACGGAGACTCGATTAAAAATCTATTTAGTTCAATAGGAAACAGTATACTTGGGATCAATTTTTTTCTCCCTCCTCCACTGCAAGGAATCTGACTGTATCCCTGTATAAATAATAAAGGTGGTGCACTCTCCTCTCCTGCTCAAGCATGACTGAGCAGATACAGCTCGTGCAGTGCTCGTGTCACGAGCACCCAGAGAGAGACAGGAGGAAGAATATCCCGAACACAGCCTCCAGCCCGGGGCTTGGAGTGACCCCGTGCAGGGTTCAGATGTGCCAGGCCACAGGCACTGCTGGCTGCCTGTTTTCCAGGGGATGGCTGTACCTGTCTCACCTAGAGAAATGCTCCTATTGTCAAGCCTACAGCAAAGTGTGTCCAGACAGATTGGTGTTCTGCTCAATGGAGCCCACATGAATCATGTATTAGTTCATTTAAAAGCACTTTGTAGACAAACATGCTCAGTCTATCAGCGAGCTCGGGGATGCAAATACTTCACTCAGTGTATATGAGCCCTGACAGGACATCTGTGATCCATGGGATTGAGAACCAGCTCCTTCCACATTAGGCAATAACAAGCAGAAAAGCTTCACCGTATTCGGCTCTTTCTCAGCAAAATGAAAATTTAACTTTGCCATCACGTTGGGAATGGAGTAAACACTATTCACTGAAAACTAGCAGCAGGAAGAGGTAAATGATTTACAAGATATTCTTCAATCATTTAGCACATATTTGGTTTAGGGGCTGGAGTATTCCTGAAGAAGGCAACGGTTCTCCAGGAACCTTAATCCTAAAATACCTGCTGCGTGGGACTGCTCCAGAGGTGAGGAGGCATTGCAAACATTCAGATTCAATAAATGCTAAAGACATCTTTTGTACACTCTCTGCTCGGCAGATGCTGATTGCTTCCTGCAAATTAAAGCAAGCTGATGAGTGTCTGCAATAGCAAAATATTGGGTGGACTCTCATTAGCAGACACAGTGTGTGGAATTAATTTCACTGAGAGAGTTGTAGGATGATTTATATATAGAAAATGTAGTTTGCAAAAGCAGCCTGGAAGAGATTCAGACGTGGACAGACTTTGCTTATAAGTGGTTTCAAATTTAATTTAATTTGTGAAGAAGTCTGTAGTACTGTAAATACTGTAAGCACGAGTGCCAAAGTTACATCGGTGTGAGGAGCGTTGCTTTCAGCCTCTCCTCCTTGATGCTGGTGATATTAAGATATTCCTTACAGGAATATCTTAATGAGAGCACAAACCCTTCATTTTTATAGTGCTTTAATTTTCTGCTAGCCCTGGGCTTTTCTGACTGCTACGACAGTGTGTTTACTAACTTTATCTCCTGATTCTTTTAATTGTGTGGTCAAATCTGAGTGACTCCTACCTTCACACAAGCCTCTCACCCCTCCAGAGTACAGGATGTTCATTTTTTGACCCTCAGAAAATGCAGGAATTCGTTTGTTCACCTGGAGTCCTAAATTTTCCTTAGCAGTAAACCAAGTCCTGGAAATAGTAACTCAGGCAATCAGAGTATTGTTACTGTTCCCAGAAAGGTAATATTTTTGAATAGCTCTGCATATTTAACAAGGAAGATGTGTTTTGAGCAATTTTTAATAAGGTAATATTTTACTTTTCCCATTTCACCCTTGCAGGAAACTGCAGAGATCAGTTCTGGATTGAGATTGCATCCCCAGTCTTGGATCCTTTAACATCCCAGAAGGCACACATGAAAAAGAAAAATCCCCCTACTTACATTGTGAATAGGTGCTAACAGCTTTAAAGAATTACCTACCAAATATTAGGTGCAATTTAAAACTACATTTAAGGCAGAAAGAGTGGTTTAAAAGTCTACGTGGCCAGCTAAAATTCAGAGGGAGAAAATGACTTGAACACATGTTGGATGAATTTCTGTCTGTGTGGGAGATGCAGCACTGGTGGGATAAAACATCCCCCACCTAAAAAAAAAATTTGGGCAGGTTCTGTACCTGCTCTGTCGTGTGTCCCATGATTCAAAACCTCAAATGCTTTGAGATCATTTCCATTCGCTATAAAAAGAAACACAACTGCGCTATCTAAGCATTGTGGAAGATTATTTATATTGAAAGACATCCTTAGGCTAAACTATTAAATGAGGATAATGGATATGAGGCACCGAAGGCACGCGGAGGACTCGTTAATGAATTAGTTGGGGAAACAGAGGCAGGCTGGGCTCAGGTAGAGGCTGGGTGTGCAAATGTGCTTTCAGAGGAGCAGCAGCACCCAGGAGGGGTCATGGCATGGGAAGACCTGGAAAAAGCAAATAAAATGATCCCCACCTGCTTGCAGGGCTGTCCGAGGCCGCTCCGGTTACACGGTACAATATTTGCTCAGAATATTGTCTGTTAGATCAGTTTAAACACGTGCTGGAACTTATTAGATATTTATTAGCTTACATTTAAGCCCCAGTCTATTTTACAAGCCCGATGCCCCCTGTTTTATGTAAAAAGGATATTTCAATAGACATAATTTAAATTAGTTCGTAACTTGATAACTTGCCTCCTTAATGAAACCTGCACTAATGACTGCCTTCACTAGGCAATTCCTAATTTTAAGAACCTATTTTAAAATATTCATAACGGATCTGGTGCGGTGTTGTTTGAACTGTATTTAATAGACGTCTCAACTCTGGGCTTTTCCCTGTGGTTTGTGGAAGTCACTGTCAACAGTAGCTCCTCCAGCACCTCCTTTGGTGGGTGTGGGATGGGAGTGGGGATTGAAGCTTCCTGGCAGTGAGGGCAGAGACCCCACATGTGTCCTTTGCATCCCAAGGGAAGGAGAACCCGGCAAACACCTGAAAAAAAGTCCCGAAATGAAATAACAGCCCACGCCATAATCAGGAATAATGCTTTATTATGGATTTAATCACGGTGTAAGTATCTAAAAGACAGTAATCCAACATCTGAAGAGCAACTCTGACATCTCGTGTTAGTCTGTGCTGACAGCTAAATGAGTTGTCATTCAGTCAGGTGACAACTAAATGAGTTAAAGTCACTCTGTGACTTTCCCTGTGTGGAGGTTGGTTTGATGAGGAGGTGGAGTAGGTGAGAAGCACCTGAGGACTTGTGGGTTTTTCCTAAGAGGATGCATTGCCCAATTGCCTACAAAACCAGGAATTTACCATCCCCTGGATGCATGCAGAGCCTGCACCTCTCCAGACCAGTGGCAAATCAGACAAGGTTTCCCACCCCTGATGGATCAGCAGGACCTCTCAGCGTGGTCCCACCCTTGACTGCCCTTCCCTGGGAAGTTTTGATCCTGATTAATGAAGAGCCCACCCTGGGATGTTCCACAGGGAGGAAGGACATGCTGGGCAGCACGGGAAGCACAACCACTGCCCCTAAAGCATCCCAAACCCCCCCAAAGAGCTACGCTTCCCCGCCACAGGCCCTAAGAGCATCTCTGTCCTTTAAGTGCCGTGCCTCCTCCTCAGGGGGCTCCTAATGCACTTCCCTCCTTCTGCCTCGCTGGCTGCAGGGGAAGGAGCACTCGGGGCCTCTGAGCACCCTGCAGCCATGAGCAAAAAGGGAAAGTCAGTATACAAACTGTAGTGATTAATATTAAACGCGGAGCGCGCGTCTAAAGACCCGATTAATGTTAATGACAAAACAACAACACAACAGCCAAGGCTGGGGACAGCGGGCAGATGAGCACTTGCAGATGTGGAGGCCTTGGCAGCAAACGCCCAGCGCTGCTCTAAGTTGGTTGCTGCTGCTCTAAGTTGGTTGCTGCTCAGTGCTGTCACTTTGGTGGTGCCTGAACAAATTTGCCTTGATAAAATGCTTCGGGAAAAAGTCAGGTCCAAGCTTGGCTCAGGTGCAACAACTTTAGCCCCAGCCCAGTGGAATGTGAAATTATTCTCCAAATGCAAATTAGCCGGTGATGTGATTAGCACTCACAAGACCAATATTAATCATTTGAACTTAAGTTGACTACTGGTTGTTATAGGGGCTGTCCTGATCACCCTGAACGTGGGGGCCATCCCTACCCCACTGTACTGGGGCACTGAGTGGCCATCCCTCACCACCTCCTGTCAGAAAAGGTTCACACACGAGAAGCTGGGAATCACCATTGATGAGAAAATAAACCAACCCAAAATCTCCCTCAGTGACGATTTCCAATGAGAAGAGAGCATCAAATGGATTTTAAACAGGCAGGAGCCCAGCACACGAGCAGAGTTTGGGCCAAATGTCCTGCCAGGGGCCAGTCAGCAGGAGCCCTCTGCCAAGCCCTGGTCCCTAGATCAACACCTCAGCCGTGATAAAAAGCTGCTCTTTAAATCAAAGGCAGCTCACAAAGGGAAAAAAAAAAATCCCAAAGACATAAATCTGCATTGGCTTCCAGCCCAGCATGATCTTCCAGTGTGTTTCTGCTGATGCTGCTTCTGGGATGGGACGAAGGAAATGGATGACACGGAGATGGCTGTGGCAGGAAGCCCACCAGGCTGCCCGTAAAGAAGGAGCAGGCAGCGGTGGAGATGATGTTCTGTCATGGGCTACAAGTTCATCCCCAACTTTTTTTTGCTGCAGCAGCTCAGCTAAGCCATCTCGAGGTTCGAATTGTGCTGAGGGATGAGGTGTTTTGTGCCCATGGATGCAGTAAGGGAGCAGGGCTGGCTTTGGCAATGTTTTGGGAAAACAAGAAGGATCCCATCTAATGGAAGGGACCAGAATATCTTTTGTCACTCCAATTTCACCTTCAATTTTTTGTTGAAAATCACCAAAAAGCAAAGCAGAGATGGAACAGGTGTTTCTCTGAGAAATATCCTAATCAGATGCACACCATACCCAAAAGCCAAAATTCATCTCCAAAAAATCAGTGTTGCATCTCTGCTTTAAAAACTGTTCTGTAAATACTTCCAAATTATTTCACGTACAGGTATTTGGTTTAGCAAAGGATTTTTGACTCCATCCTGGCATCACTCCAGACCCCAATATACCCATCTCTGAGACATCACTGAGAGATGAAAAAATAAGTTACAGATGTGTGCTCCTCATAAGGGGTATCAATCAAGGAGGACACAGCCAAAAGGGTCACATAGTTGATTTTTTTTACCGTAAGAAAGAGAACAATAAAATTTGTTCACCATTTGGTTTTGAGGTGGGGTTGTTTTGTTGGTTTTGGGTTTTTTTGTACAAGAGAATGAAAATCTGTTTGCAGTTGTAACTTTTACAGTATGTCAAGTATTTTCTTCTTTTTTCCCCCCTTCCATAATTATTTTTACAGAGGGCTGTTCTTTCAATCAGGTCACTGAACTCTGAAAAACAAACCTTCAAGGCTGCTTTTGAAAAATTGGGCCTTCCTTTCCTTTCAATCGAAAGATTCACAACTTTCCCTTACGAGCCAAGACTCAAAAAATAACATAAATCCTTTCAGTGCTGTCTCTCTCTTTGCCTGTGCAACAGATATTTCTGCTAACATTTACTTTTGTAATTTTTCACATTATTCCTGCTCTCAGAGGTTAATATTTACCATTCATTTCGATATTCACAAACTACAGAGGCAGGATTGCAAATATCCACCCTGGGAAAATGAGGAGCTCTGCCAGAAAATATGTTCAAGTTTCTTTGTGGAACTGTGGGAGACAACACACCACTGACAACATTTCACTGGATTCATCTGTTCGTGTTTTAAACATCTGCACAATCAATTCATGCAGCACAACAACTGGAATTTCCAAAGGATAACCAGATAATTACAGCAAATGGGGTTTGGTCCCTTTGAAATGTGGAGATGTACTTGGAAAAATATTATTTAAAAATAAGGTGAAGTGATCTATAGAAGGTAAATCACTGAAATTATATCCCAACCACTAATTTTCTGGGAGGCATCTACAAATAGAGAAGACACTGAGCAGCAGCAGCAGCAAAATTCAACAGAGCTGCCTGCACAAGCTGACCCACTGCTGGCAATAATATCAAATCATAAATGAATTAATTTGCTTGCTGACCAAGTAGTTTGCCATATTAAAGTGCAAGTTTGCAAGACATGTATTCTATTATCCCAGACTGCACTCTTGACACTTCGCATTAGGAACATTTAGCATTCAGCCTTTGATATTTTGAACGCTGACTACAATGAAGTTGTCAGCACAAAGGAGGGTTTTATTCAATTTTGAGATGTAACAAGCAAGGATCTAACAGAACCACCGTAAGAAGGGTGAAACAATGGAGAGTTGATGATTTGAGGGCAAGGGAAAAGGGGAAAAGGGAAAGNTTATTTCTGCCATGCAGGAAGCAATATTTGCTCCAAAGGCAGCTCTCAGTGACGGGCAGAGTGATCATTTACTCCAAGGCTGCAGCGAGCTTGTTCTGCTCTTGTCACCATGATCTAACACTGGCAGTACGATGTGAGCAAGCAGAGAGCATTGATTAACACTGCCAGGCAGCTGTGTTGGAATCCTCAAGTCAATATTGTGTGCTCTTGGTAAAAAAAAGAAAAAAAAAAAACCCACCAAAAATAATGGGAAAAAGAAAAAGAAGACAGATTCAGCGTATTTTGATCAGCACAAGGTACAGCTGCGATTCAGCGGAGCAGCAGGGAGGGAAACCACCCACAGGAAGAGCAAACTTGTTCTGTCACATCTTAGCACACAGCAAAATCCCAGCATCAGCACCAGCTCCCTAAAATCCAGGCTGCAATTGGCAGCCCACCCAGCCTTCCGAGGTAAGAGAACAATGTATGTATATATTTCTGTATATATATATATTTACAGACGGCATGAAACTAAATTTAATAAACATTCCAGGAAGGAAGGGACTTGGAGAAATAGCCAGACAATGAAATAAAGTTTTTTTTACTACATGCCTGTACTTTTAAGACTTTGCAGAAAATGAACTCCTTGGTGATCACATTCCAAAGAACTTGGGAATGTTTTCCAGGATGCCATGTCATATCCCTTAACACTGGATGGTGATTATTTTAAATCCCTGCTATAAGACACAAGTATTTGATTAAAACAAATTCCAGTCTAAATCTGGGTGTTCTTTTTTATTAGGGATTCAGTGACAGAAGGAAACAGAGTGACTACAGCCTGCTGATGTCCCAACAGCATCAACTGTGTGAAAGTTCAGCTGTTCAGGGAATCATTTGGAGTGCTCACCACCACTGAAAACAGTAATAAACGGTGTTTTGCAATGCTCTTTGCATTTCTTTATCAGCCCTTACTGTGTTGGAGGTGCTCAGGTGAGAAGAGAGGTTTATCTCATCTCCTTCATCAGAGCTGCAATTGGAGCCTGCACCAACAAAAGCTTTTCCAAGTGCCACCAGCCTCAGGGCTGCATCCAGGTAACAAAATAAACCAGCAGATGAGGGAAAGAACACCTGAGGTCCTGGAAATACAGACCTGTAAAGACCCACCTTGGATTCCATGCACACTGAAGTGACAAGGTGGGACTGCAGGGAACAGGCTGATGGGTTCTCTGCAGCACTGAGGACAGCCAAGCCTTTCCACTCCAGTTCATTTTCTTATGGGGAACCAGGGAAATTTTGACTGGAGCTGGCCAAAGCTTAATCTTTTCAGTCTATAAAAAATTTAAACAGTTTGCTCTCATTTCATAAATGCTGACTTTTTTTTTGTGAAGGGAGAAAATACCCTATCAGAATTTTTTCCTTAAAATGAAATGGGAAAGGATCACTCAGCCTGGAAAGCCAAGATAGGCTGCTCACTGCATCCTAATTCCTGTGCCAGGAGTGAGGCAGCACCAGGGGCTCCCTGAGCATGAATCCTGGGAGCCGGGGTGTCACAAGTGAGGGGACATCACTGCCAGGCTCAGCTCAACCCCTCCTGCACATGCTGATATAAGGAGATGTGTGTGGTGTGAGAGCTGTGGTGGGGTCCCTAAAAACTGGGAATCCCTTGGCAATCCATAAGCTAAAGAAGCTGCCAGCTTGGCAGAGACTGCTCTTCTTTCCAGGTGTCAACAAGTGCTATTACAAACTGTTTCAGCTACAATAGGGAAAAAATGGCAAAAATATATGGAAAAATAATTGTCTTTGTAGCATTAATAGAGACCACTAAAATCCACACATGCAATGGCAAGAACCAGAGCTGTGGGTGGTTCCCCCACATTCCTTTTCACAGGGATCAACCTCATTCAGGGCCAGGATTAGATTGGGCTGAGCTATGCTTATTAAGAAGGAATAAATAAAGGAGTGGTGATAATCCTAGAGTTTTAGAATGCATGGGAGGGCCTGGTGCTTCACCATGGCCACAGCCAAAGGGAAATGCCACCCAAATCCCCATGGCTGCAGAAGTGGCTTCTGTGAAATCCATTGGGGTGTCAAAGTGGGACAGGAGTAGATATTCCACGACCCACCTGCCACAAAACAGCCCAACAGGAGACCCAGAACAGGAGTTTTTCTTCTGCCATTTAACATACCCCATAACCCTGAGGACATTGTCTTAAACAAAGGCTTGAACTCGGAGTGAATTGTAATTCTCGCAGCTTTGAAACCCAGGAGAGTGAAATCCTTGCCAGAAAGATCCTGAAGGGGTAAAGAGAAAGAGAAAAAAAAGAGAGAGAATAAACTTGATAATTATGAAAAAAATAATATGCACATCCATAGTTTTGCTAAGTTTGGGATTGACGAGGAGAATCAAAGTGGTAGCCTGAAGAGAAAATCTGTGTTTGAGGCAGGAGGTTAACTGACAAAAATTAAACTCAAGGCTGAAGACACAAAGAAGAGCGAAAACCTACAAGAAACCTCATAAGAAAAAAAAGATCAGATTACTTTTTATGACCAAGAGGCAAAACTAAGGAAAATATTTCAGACATGAGAGCTGTTATTTTTGTACCTTTGAAGCAATACATAACTAGCACAAAAGACAACACGAGACAAGACAGGTAACCCAATCCTTTCAGACTTTGTGGCTGCAATCTCCTTCATGTGAGAGGCTTGGTTGTGCTTCCTTTCCTTCCATAAGTGAATAAATTCCGTGATTATTCCCATTTCTGTTTTCTTCTCAGGCTTCAAAAGTCAGAACCAAAGGACCAAAGGCCTTGAGTGCTGCAGGAAAACTTCAGATACGACCCTGAATTTTATTTGTGCATGACACAAAATTAATATAAATGGTATTGCTCCACCATACTCTGTTTCTTTAATAATCTCAATTTAGAATATTTTTGATTTACACAAAATGAATGGAAAATGCGTCAGTCTAAAGACAAAGGGACTTGGCAATAGTGAGAAAACAGTGTCCTGTGGCTAAGGAAAATTGTTGTCATGCAACTTCCTCTACACCAGGACCTACAGCAATGTCCATGCCTTGAGCAACAGCAAAGGCATCATTTAGAGTGATAGGACAAAACACGGACACAGGTGCAGGAATTGCCATGTGTGGAGTGACCAAGTGTAAATCTTAGACTTCAAATCTCACATTCAGTTGCTTAATCATGAAGAAATCTTGGGGTCTTCAACTCTTAAATGAATAGTTTTGGTCATTTCAAACATAGCTTTGCACCCACACGAAGTTCCTACATCTTGTCCAGGTACCCCAGAGTAGAAGTCCCCATCCTGTAGCTGTACCTGGCACAGGCAGATGGAAAACAAGAATGGGAGGTTTATACTTCCCAAGCACAGCTGAAACATCTGTCCATGGTACACAAAGGCTCAGGTTTAAAAGGGTTTGCACCAACCAGAGAAGGAGAGTTTAATTTCTCTCTGACTTTCCAAGCAATTTTTTTCATTGGTTTGGGACAAAAGCATATTCCTTGTGCTGGAAATATTCTAATTTTCAGTGAAAAAAAAGAGGATATCCTTATGACTAGATATACAAGAATACAGAGATTTAGGAGTCTTCTTTGAGGTAAAGGTGTCCCTGACCAAGCTCAAGGATTTCTTAATTTATTTTGCTTTAAGCAGCTATTGAAGGAAATACAGGAAAGTTACAAGAGTAGAGACCATCCAAAACTTTGTGCTATGATCATTGTTATCACAGCAGAGAACACACAACCACTACCCCCTGCTAGTCTTCCCTTCCCAGAACCCCAGAACCAGAACCCCAGAATCAATTGGAACAGACCTCTGAGATCATCGAGTCCCACCTATGACTGATCACCACGTTGTCAACTAGACCAGAGCACTGAGTGCCACATCCAGCAGTTCCTTAAGCACCTTCCTCCCTTCTGCCTATTTTGGGAGAAGATTGCATGGAATTGTCAATCTTAAACAAAGGTCTGAGGCTGTGAGTCTGGAGGGAGGCTCAGGGAGGTGCAGGAATAGGTGCCTCCAACATCAGCATTGATTAGTTTGGGCACTCAGGACCTTTGCTGTCACGGACAACCAGGGTTTTCCAAGATGCTAAACACTCCCCAGGCACTGCCAGGCAGCCCAGGCATCCAAATTAGCTCTCTGTGCTCTCCTGGGATGGTGGGAGAGGTGGCTGGGAAGTCCCTCAGTGTCTCCAGGCCGTCGATGGAGCTCGGGTAGGGAGTGGCTTTTGAAGGTCACGTCCCAGGTGTCCCCGTTTCCCTGGTGGGATCAGGCTCACACAGCTGCCCTGGAGCCCACGAGCTGCATTTCTTTGGGCTGAGACTAAGCTGGAACTGGTGTTCCAGGCAGTAATGGGGCTGCAGGCAGCAGGACCAGGCTCGCCATCATCTGAAGGGAACAACCTGGAAACGCATTTATTGGGGACATCTGGTACTCAGTGTCAACAATTCACTCTGCAGAGCTGTTCCAGTGAGTTACTGCCAGCGTGGCTGCAGCTTTTGTGAAGCGAGTTTATTAACTAAAATATTTCATAATGCCATGGCCTCACTCTTCCCAATAACAGATATTCTGTTCCGTGTTTAGAAACAAGAGCAGATGGCAGAAGTTCAGGGGATCACCCCATTGCATTGCTCCCCATGCCCAAAGGTTTCAAAGCTCCTCAACCTCAGCCTGGAAAATCCATAGGCATTGCCCAAATTTTAAGCAGGAGGAACAAAAGGTCTTTGTAATGGTTGGTCCAAAGTCACACTAACAAAATCAGAGCAGAAACCAAATTTCATCGTTGCTCTTTTGCTTTAACCTTACATCTATTATTAATTAAATAAATCCAATGTTTGATTAACCTGACATAAAGTTCTGGGAATGATATGAGCTCTCCTCCATATGTGGCGCTGGAAATATCCCACCAGCTCTAGAATAATTCAGCAGTGGGGGTATGAACAGAGCAGGAAGACCAAAAGGCAGTAAAAAAGCAAAAGGAAATTGGCTGCTGCTTTACCAATTTCCTGTTGGGGCTCTTCAGGCTGGATTGCTCAGGACAACCATTACAGGGAGGTTTGGGGCTCTGGAAAGCTTTTATTGACCTCTCTGTAAATACAAAATGGCCCATGAATTAAATGGGAGGGTCACTCTGAGGAAGTTCAACAGACCTGGCAGATTCTTGGGAATAAGCAAAAGCAGGGATCAAGAGGACTGATTGAAAATGTGCAGTTATTGTGCAAAGGATTCTTTTTCTTGGGAGCAAGCTCCCCAGGGCTTTCTAGGCCAGGATTTACAAGACTAATGAAGGGTGTTGGTTTTTTCCCTTCTGTCACAGAAAATTCAGCTAAAGACAAGCCAGAGGGACAAGCAACTCTCTTGTTGATGAAAAGATGTTTTCCAAAGCTTTCCATCACCCTTTCCCCCCTCATGTTTGCCCACTGTCTCACTCAACCCTGCTGGATCCCTCCTCCTGGGATGGGGTTGGGAATTTGGTACCACCAAGTTCTGTTCACTTGGACACACGGTTTTCCCCATGCTGCAAGAAGTTTCTCTAATTACGCCAAAAGTTGAGCAAAATTATCTTTGCAAAACCCCTTGGATTCCCTCTCCCTCCTCTTTCTGTTTAATTCTTTTTTTAGTTATCATTAAACAATCAATATTTTATTTCCATTTCCTTTTATAAGGAGTTGAAACAACTTCCAGTGATTACATTTACATGAGTTCCCGTTATTATGGGAAACTCTTTTATCCATCATTGTGCATCCCTGACTTGAAATTAACTTCTTCAATCAGTTACAAAAGTAGAAGGCATAAATCTTCTTCTACATATCTAAATATTAAGATTTTTTATTTTAATAAATTTCCTTCCCTTTTTTTTATCAATGATCACTGTAACTCCAAAGGCTTGTTTGCAGAGGACCTGTGGAATTATGGTTTGGATCTTATTCTCCTTGATAAAAATCCTAAATCAAATGAATGGAGCTCCTACTACTTCAAGCTCTCAGCAAATTAGGACTGTGGACATTAGAGGAAAGTCTGACCATGATTAAAAAGATATCCAAGCTTTGGTCTTGAGATCTGGATGCTTTTAGGAAAAAAAAATAATTGAAGAACTTATAACTAACTCTGAAGCATCTGATCTGTTCATTTAATCTCAAAGCTCTTTAACAGCAGCAGAAACTCCGAGCCCTGCTGCTGGTGCTGTTGTTTTTAATCACAAAGCCCAGTTTAGGATGTGCTGACAAACTCGGCTTGTCGGGGACGTCCTGCCCAAACCCAGCACGCAGCCTCCGAAGAAAAACACAATTATTGCGCTGTGCAAACGCTCATTTATCACATTTTATTCATCCCCGTGTAAGAGGCTGGGACAGGGACACGGCGTGGCTGAAATCTGTAAAACCCAGACGAGCAGGGATCGCTGCCGGAGCCCAGGTGGGGCTAAAACCAGGGAGAAAAACGAAGGGGAAAAATGATCAGCGCCTCTTTGAGTGACAATTTCCAGCACTGATGACCTTGAAGAGTGACCAGTGGAGTCAGAAAACGTGTGTTAGAGAAGAGAGAACTTCTTCAAAGGTAGGGAACTCATCCCCAGCCCTCCTGGGTCCTCAGGTATGAAACACAAAGCTTTAGTCAATTTGTAACAGTGAGAAAGTCTGGTTCCACACAACCAGAAATTGAGGACATGTGAAAACCCATGTTTATTTTAAATTAATATAAACACCTGGAAGTTTGAGAAAATCCTGCTACTGTTTCTGGAGTAAAAGATGTGCATTCAAAATTATTAATGCATTAAGCCAACAATAGATTTAAGAGGGAGCACTCCTGTAATACACATTCATTTTTGTGCCATACAAAGAAGGGTTTGGGGGGAATAAAACTAACATAATGGAAATGCAGAGATGCCCAAAGCCTTGGAAAAAACAAGGGAATAAGGGAATATGAGAGCTGGATGCAAAAAGTTGCTTTCTCAATGCCTTCAGGCCTGACTTTATTCGTTTTGTTTTGCCAGTCATGAGTAATTTGGCTACTCGATAGTTATGCAGGATCCTTTTTAAGCCCCTATGTTGACATTATGATTGCTTAAATGTCTAAAAATATGCTGATCTCTAGCGGCATACAAGAAGAAAAATAAAAAACAAAAAAAAAAACAAAAAAAAAACACCTCAAAACAAAACAAAAAGCCAAACCAGAACAGAACAGGAAAATAATTTCAGGAAAATATTCAGAAGCCATCTGTAAATTGCTTCCATTTGTCATGCTTAGGAAGAGAATGCATTCTGCACATCAAATCCTTTAATCCTTGCAAATGTGATCAAATTTGTATCACAGGAATTTTACATACAGAGAAAAGCAGATTTTTAAAGTCTTCTTTTACTGAAATGAAGGACAGAGACGTTACTGGAAGAACAAAACCTGTCACAGTGTCTTCTTTTCTTCCCAAATTTTCCTAAAAATACACAACTATTTATTTATTTTCCCTTATCTTTGTTTTTTCCTCAAGAATAAGTTCAGACTGTCCAAAAAATAAGCCTGGGTGGGAGCTGAGCTGCTTTGAGCCTCTCCCAGCAGCTCCTGCTGGGTCCATGCAGACCAGAGATGTCCCCATCTCTGAGGGACCTTTTGGGACCTTCCGTGGGCTCTCAGCTCCTGCTGACAGAATTCTCTTTTACTGGCACTCTCCTCCAATTTCTCACCCTCAAATTTTTGATCTGAAATCCCTTAATTATTACTGCAAAATGCTGAGGGAGCAGAAAGAGCGAAAGCAAAGCAGTGCCAAGTTGTTTGGTTTTTAATTCAACTCCCTCCTCCTCTTTCTCTGTGCTGATTTAGTAGAAAAATTATTTAGGAACATGGAAAATCTCTTCTCATGTCCCCAGCACCAAAATTTAGGCTGTATTTCTTCTCCCCCACACAAATCCTCCTCACACGCTTAGCTCACCCTAAACAATACTGGAAATGGTCACAGCAGAAGCCCCAAGATTAACTCAATTCACCTAAACCTTTAACAGGGATAAAGATATTTTTCATTCATCTCTTCGCTAGACACCCAGTCAATAATTTAAAGAAAGATTCCTCATTTACTCCTTTCACTTAAAAGATATCAATATCAGAGTTCGGGGAAAAAAATCCTGTAAAATTCAGTGCAGTCAAGTGCTGACTTTAATGTTGTCTCTTTAGAGGCCGCGGAGCTGAGTCTGGCGGGTAATTCCCCAGCCTGCAGAGCACAGAGGAAAGGAACAGACAGCACTGGGAGATCCCCTGGTCCTTCAGGAAAAGAGACAGGAATGAAAAGAGCAGGCTTTTACTTATGTGTTCATCAAAAGTAAGAACAAATCCTTTTTAGTTAAAGGAGTTACATCGGAACGCGACTGCCAACGGTCCAGCGGCTTTTCAGCAGCGTGGTCCACGCTGCATGTTTCTGAGGAAAAGGGAAAGAATTTATAACCCCCACCCCCCCAACTTTCTGTAAAAAAGGAAAATTCCTGAGACAAACATGATTTTTAAGAGCGGGGATCAAAATTAAGATTTCACTGAGTGAAATTGTCACTGATGCTGATTTTCAGCCAAGGTTATGTATATGTCTGATACATGCACATGTGTGTTTTCACTTGGTCAGCAGAGAGTTTGAATTTCTTATGGGGACCACCAACTTTGCTGGACAAGTTTCAGTTCTGAAAAAAAAATTGGAGAGCGGTGATTTAACTCATTCTTGCCACAGTAACATGAATGACACATTGACAAAGTCCAGGGTCCATCCCCTGACACACATCCAACAACAGGACAACAGCAGAGTCAACAGGTGTAGCTGTAGGGAGAGCTTAGGAGAGGTTTTAATTAGTCTAACTACTGTTTTAAAAGACACAGTTTTGATAAAGAGACTTGTATCTCTGTGATCTTAAAACCACCAGCAGCAAATGGGCAGCACTGGAAATTGAGCCAAGCTACCAATGAGTGGCTCATCCTCATGGGCCCGGGCTGTCAATCATCACACACAACATTCCCACATTTTCTAGAAGGGTTTTCTAAACCCCATCTTCTAATTAAAAGCTTCAGATGAAAATTCATAGGAGTCCATGGAGATGCTCCAAGGGCTGGAGCTCCTCTGCTCTGGAGCCAGGCTGGGAGAGCTGGGGTGGCTCACCTGGAGAAGAGAAGGTTCCAGGAAGACCCCAGACACCCTGCCAGGGCCTAAAGGGGCTCCAGGAGAGATGGAGAGGGACTTGGAACAAGAGATGAATGGACAGGACCCAGGGAATGGCTCCCATTGCCAGGGGCAGGGCTGGATGGGATATTGGGAATTAGGAATTGTTCCTGGCAGGGTGGGCAGGCTGTGGCACAGGGTGCCTAGAGCAGCTGGGGCTGCCCCTAGATCCCTGGTAGTGCCCAAGGCCAGGCTGGACACTGGGGCTGGGAGCACCTGGGACAGTGGAATGTGTCCCTGTCATGACAGGGGTGGGACTGGATGGGATTTAAGATCCCTTCCAACCCAAACCTTTCCAGGATCTGAGAACAATGGAGAAAATCCTTATCACCAACTTCTGGATTATGCAGCTTCAAGACAAAGGACTAAAAGATTGGTCTGTGCTGGAGGTTTTGCAACATTAATGTGTCAGATTCAGCATTTTGGTTCTAACAAATGAAAAACCTGGGGGTAACCAATCCACCTTCAGTAGGAGCGTGATTTTCATTTGGGCTTCCCAGAAACTCCAGTGTAATTCATTAACGGAAGTGCCATTAAAAAAGGAGTTGTAGGAGAGTGAAATAAAAGAAGGGCTGATAGATAGTGTTGCATTGATGGGTTCCGCTTGGTTGGTAACATCAAGTGGCAGAATGAGAACAGTTTTTAAGATATGATTAAATATAAATTTTATCAAAGGAGCAGTAAAACATTATGGCTTTAGGCTTTTTAAATTCCGTACACATTCTAGGATTCCAAAAATAAAGCTCCAGCTTCTTAAAATTGAATGTCTGCCTTGTATCATTTTTAAAAATCCCCCATCTGAGCCATGCAGAATTTTTATCTGCAGGGCCAGCCCAGGAGGATTTAGAGAGGCGACAGATTGGCTGGAGGCTGAGCTCACTTGGACACAAACTCCTGACTCCACCTTTACACCTGGAGTCCTTTGGATTTATCTGATGCCTTGGAAATGTGACCCACCCACAACGTGGACTGTGCTGTCACTGGGACTGAAATCAAAGTTCTCACGTTATTCTGAATAGAAAGAGAAATAAGAAGAGACTGGCATAGGAACAAGCCCCTCCCATACTCAGGTGTTATCACTCACATTTGGTGAAAAAGGATTTTTTTAGGCCAGGTCTTCAGCTTCTGCCAAGGAAATGACACCTTCTCATCACAGTCTCCCTTCTGAAGCTGCACAAATCTCATCTGATGCTTTTCAGGGTTGTTATGTTTAAAATAGCAATGGGCCATCCTTGATGGATCCTCACACATGGAAATCCTCCCCAACCCCATAGCCTGGGAATGTTCCCACATTGATCCATCCAGAGGAACCAAAAAGATCCAACCTTAGGTCAAAGGCTGGGTTCAATCATCTTGGAACTCTTTCCTGACCTTAATAATTCTACAATTTAGACTCATTAAAAAGTACAACCCCACCTCAGCCCAGTCTTCTCTCCAAGCCTGGCTGCTCTGAGAGCATTTCCCACTGCCTCTCTCCTCTTTCTTCCTCTCTAAATCAAACCCTATTCTTCTCCCATTTTTGGGATCTGATTACGCTTACCACCATGAGGATATATAATTACCCTGGGGTTTAAAGAGAATATTTTGTTCTCATCCCACCCTTGCTTCTCACTAAATGCACATCAGCAATCACACAGAGAAATAAAATAAACTAGATATTTAATTATTTCCCCTGATTTTTTGGGAAATGGTTGTGCAGCAGGGCTTCCTTACCATAACAATAGACCTGTGAGAGCAAGATCATCCTAATTTACATCAGTGTGTGTTCTTTAGCTATTAAAAAAATCCTGCATATTAATTAGTTCCCGCTCTAATTGTTACAAAAAATTAGTCTGAAAAAGAAAAAAGAAAATAAGGTGCAAAGCACCGTACTATTTACAAGTACCAAAACTTGAAATAAATATTCAACATGGTCTTTTCAAGTCAAATGCCTGGCCAGTTTTGAATAATAAAGCAGGACAAAGTCATTTACACAGGAAAAGCTAATGATTTCTGTATTTTGCTGCTGGTAAAGAATTGAAGGATAGCTGATTTGAATCTTCCTTCAATCTCCCATCAATAAAACAGAGACAAGGCAGATTCGAAAGCTGATCTGGGAGAGTCATGTTTTTATAATTGCTTTTTACCCTCAGGCGTTTGAAATCCAGAGGGTCACGAGTGCCTGTATTAGTGCTGGAGCAGGCCAAGAGGCCCAGTCAGAACCTTGAGACACAAATTAATTTGTTTGTGGTTCTCATGTCTAATTTGGGGAAAGAGAAAATTCTTTGCCACTTTACAATGTTATGATCTAATTAAAGGGAGATACATGTGAAATATTTATGCAACCTTTAGGAAAAAAAAGAGAGAGAGAAAAAATATTTTGGCTCAGTCTCGTTTGGGAAATTTTCTGAAATATGGGAATGGAAAAATTTATAAAACAAATATAGAAAACCTGAGGGCAAGGCTTTTGTTTTGGTTAATGACATTTGCAAAATTTCAGAATAGGTTATGTTAAAATCTGTTGTTTTGAACTTGAATCACAAAATGGCAAAGAAGCAAACAATGACTTCTCGCCAGTGCAACCACATTGCAGCCAATATTATGTTGGAAAAAGAGCATTATAACCCTGCCTAGAAAACATTGAAATTATGCTGTATTAAGGAGATATAAGAAAGGAAAGTGCTATCAAGGGATAAGCTTCATGGAAAAACAATTCAAGTTGCTCAATATTTTGTGTTGTCCAAGTGACATGCCTTTCCCAAGCAGTGTTCCAGTGCCGTGATTTATGGAGCCAAACCCTGGAGTCCCCTCCCTGTGTGTAACAGGCCAGTAGAGCACTGAGATGTTGTTACACCAAGTTTTTGTGTATTAATAGGCATCAGGAAGAAATTCTTCCCTGGGAGGGTGGGCAGGCCCTGGCACAGGTGCCCAGAGCAGCTGGGGGTGACCCTGGATCCCTGGCAGTGCCCAAGGCCAGGCTGGACATTGGGGCTGGAGCAGCCTGGGACAGGGGAAGGTGTCCCTGCCATGGCAGGGGTGGCACTGGGTGATCTTCAAGGTCCCTTCCAACCCATTCTGTGAGGGTGATGCAGCCTCACCATTCCTTAGGAAAACACATAGCACAGACATATTAAAAGTCTCCCTGGCTTTAAGTTGCTCCTTTTTTCCCATTGAGGCCAGACCTCACCACACAAAGGTGTCCTGCTACCTAGGAGCACTCCCACTTCATGCTGGAATTCTTAAACAAATTGAAATTCTAACTTTAAAATGGGCTGAGCTTTACAACTAAGCTGCAAGCTCCCATGTCCTGAGATTTTTTTTTTTATTTTTTTTTTAGCTGACAGCACAGGGAAAATTCTGCTCTAAAGAGGAGAAAACTCTGACTAATGTAAACACATGAGTGTTAAAACACCACACGCTTTCCAAAGGAGAATTCTCGGCTAGGTGAAGAGATGCTGCTCTGCTTCCAGCTGCTTTTCCCCACACCAGGCAGCTTTCCCTTCACGTTAAAGTCCATTTGGGTGAAAACCATCACACCACGTCTTGCTTCAGCACGGCCGCTGACCCCGTCCACAGGTCCCTTGTGCTGCATAAAGTGTTTGCTTCCCTGGGAAGAACTTAATGAAAATGGACAGTAAATCACTTGATTTCAAGTTTGCATTTGTTTATTTGGCATCTGATTATAACCTGCTCGTTGACCTTGTTTGATAGGTGATGAGACAAGCTCTTAGAGCACTGGCTGATAGAGACAAGCTCTGAGAACAGCAAAGGCTTTTAAAACTTTGCAAAATAAGTAACAGCCAAGGAAATATATCATCATCCCATCCTGCGACTCCTGTCCTGTAAACATGTGTGTGGCCCTTAATCACACTAATAAAAGTGCTGGAGCCAAAGGGAATACCTGAAGGAGAACGAGTTTGCAGGGCCAGGGCTTATTCCTCTAGCTTTGTCAGAGGAAGCTTGTCAAATAAACTGAAGACTGATAGCTGCTATATTTCCCCTTATTATAATCCAGAAACAACATACTTGTCTGAACAAAATAGAAATAAGTCCTCTTTGAGGCTACTCTGTTTGCCTTGACAGCAAGCTTGGGTTTTAAGCCAAGATTCCAGATTGTTTTTGTGAAAACATTTCCACTTGTCTGAAAGAGTATATGTAATGGATATGTGATAGCAGTAATGCAATGCTGAAGTAATCTCCGGAGGGCGCGCGCATCTCCGGGGACGCCGCGCTGCGCCGGGTACTGCACACCAGGAAAATAAAATTGGTATTCTAACAATATGGAGAGTGCCTGCGATTTGTACCTCGCAAAAATACCAGCCCTCATTTATAATTCAGCTGTAATGGGTGGCTTTCCTTGTAGGAAGTGTTTTGCTTTCGGGAGGAAATGGAAGTGACATTTTTGAAGGCTCTTTTCTGGTTTTGTGTGGGATCACGAAGAGAGCGCGAGGCCGTGGCACTGCCAGCCAAAAGCAGCTGGTGGGATGGGCAAGATACCACAAAAAAAATCCTTTAAGCTGGAAAATTTTTTCCCATGTGTCTGCCCACTCACTTTGTGTAAAGTTTGAAATTCAGTGTCATAAATTCTGCTCGAACAGGAGGAATTAAGACTAGTTGAGGGAAGGGGTGGAAGTGCCCATTTTTAGGATGGTGAGGTTTGATGGCCCTTGGCAGCACTGGGGGTGCCAGGAGAGGCTGTAATAACTCACCCCAGTGAAACTCAGCATTTCTCCAAACCCCAAATTATCCCACAGGATTTAGATCCCTGGATGAGTGGGAGCCACCAGCCTCCTGGTGGGATCCTCCTGCCTCTGGTGCCTACAAAAAGAAGAATTCGTGTGAAGCCAAGAAAATCGATAAAGGAGGGCCTTCCATCTCACAGGTGAAAAACAGAGACAGAAGCACTGCATGGAAACTGAAATAAACTTCATTTTATTAATAAGTGAGCACTGGAGCAACTCATGTCATGAATTTTCCACTCTTGGAGAATATTTTGCTCAATAATTTTGACAAAAGGTGCTGGAGTCCTGGGGTTCCAAGGAGGGAGTGTGTGGGGTAGGGACCCACAACTGCCTCTCCCCATGAGCACCCAGTTCTCACCAAAACCATCTGAGCTACAGAAACTCCTGTAATTTTTAAACATGGTTTAAAAAACCAACCAGATGACAACTTTTAAATTTCATGGGCAGTACCAGTTTTATTCTACTCGTCTTATTTAATCTTAACAGCACAACCAGAGACATGAGAGGACAGGTACAAATATCCAGCAGGCCAGTTGGTACTGACAGAATAAAAGGGCTGCACCAGCCAGCAAAATAAAAATTGCAGCAGAGACTGAGTTTTACAGGGGAATGACAGAAGGTAACATTGTAATGTATCTCATTCCAGTGCATCCAAACAGTATAACATTATTTTCCAGGGAAGTTAATGGGGTTCCCAAATATGCACAGCTGAGGGCAGAATCTGGCCCTGAAGTTAACTATTTGAGCGATGCAAATTTTGAATTTAAGACATGTATCAAAGGTAAGCCTAAGTGTTCAGTCATTTTACCCAATCCTGGCACAAGAAAAAGAATTCAATTTTAGAATCTGTCTGTAATTCCAAAAGGAGGAGAAAACAGTCTAAAACATATTCCTTGAAGAGAGATGCAAGTTTCTCATTTATATTCGATCTCGGATGAGATTTGGTAAATGCAGACCCTTCCACAAAGTGAATATTATAGTGAGGCCGTAACATTTTAGTAACACGAATTCATAAGGTGACCCTGGAGACCAACAATAAAACAAAATTCCATAATAGACTTAAATAACAAAAAGGGTTCAGTGTTTCTGTTGTCTCCCCAAATATGTTTCACTCTGCACAGTTTTTCTGGGGGAACATTTTGGCCTGTAAAGAATAAAATACATTTTCAATCGGCTGAAATCATGAAGCATTCTTGATAACTGTACATTAGCTTTTTACAGCTGTCTTGGTTTTTATACTGTCTCTTACAGAGCGGATTTCCCCCTTCCCACACCTATAAAAGGTAGGTAAATTAAACAAATTATGAACTATGCAGTGGTTGAATACTTTGTAAAATTGTAGAACCAGCTTTTCAAAACCTTTAATGCTCCATCTCCCAGAGGTGAAATGCCAGCCTCCATTCGGGTCTCTTTCAGTTGCCCTTGCCACTTCAAAATGTGTCTGGAAACAGCTCTGCAGATGGCCTCGTATGTTTTACAGGAAATATTACTTAAACATTGGAAAGGATCGAATTTCTCCTGTTAGGAATTACAAATCTGGATTTCATTTTCTCTCTTTCCACCCCCCCTCCCCACCTCCCACCCCCAAACCATGGGAAAAAAATGTGATTGTTACATATGACACTAAGGAAGTTCTTGGGATTTTTGTTTTTTTATTTAATATGCCACTTCTATTGGAAAATAAGGAATAAATCCTGGAAATGTAACCGGGTAAAATAAGTCCTTTTCTTCATATAAAATAGTAGCTAATCGAAAAGATTTCCCAGAAGCATCAAAGCTTTTTATATATGATGATCTGGAAAACATATTGTGTAGGATTTCTATTTTTGCTCTTATTCTTATGAATGTAAAAGAATAATAAACTTTTCTTTCAGCTTCTCTGGGAGAGTTTCTTAACATTTGAGGCATTTCTTACATATTGACCTTGGTTTATGTATTCAGCAAAGATTCATTAAGCTTAGGGGGGTTCTATTGTCAGGAAAATGGTTAGCATTAGTAAAACACACAATTAAAATAGTAGCAGGTGATGTCAGTTTTAGTAGAGTTGACATTAATGACCTGTTCATAAGGGGCAATTTCCACACTAATGTCATGTTCTTTAAATGGAAATAGCCAGGAATACACATTTTCCATGTAAAATAACCCTTTTTGTAATTCATTAAATTCCCTTTCCCCCTATATTTAAGTAGACACCTTTCCAAGAGGGAGTAGAATTCCAAATAAAGACATAGGAAATTAAAATCAGGGTTCCCACAACTAGTCTATTTAATATTCATATTCAGGAAAAGATCCATAAACTCTTTTTCTTCTCTTTTATTAACAAAGGAAGTAAACTCCCCTTGACAGTCTACTTTTCCCAGCCGTGCTCCTGAGGCAGTGAGTGACAACTGCCTTTGTTTCGGGATAGAATTAAATATCTTTGTACAGGAGCAGGGCAGGGACACATGTGGGAGGAGATTTCTGCTGTGCCCCACCTGGACTGACCCATCCCTTTACCTGGGTAGAGATGGGATTTCATAGAATCCTAGAATAATTTGGGTTGGAAGGGACCTTAAAATCATCCAGTGCCACCCCTGCCATGGGCAGGGACACCTTTCACTGTCTCAAGTTGTTCCAAGCCCTGTCCAACCTATCCTTGGACACTTCCAGGGATGGGGCAGCTACAGCTTCTGTGGTCCAAGTGTGACCAGAGAGGTTGTCCCCAGTTCTCCCCATGGATGGTTGGATGCAGGGAAAGACAGGCAGGAAGGGCAGGTGTTCAGCACCCTGACAGGCTATTCTTCTCTCACCATCTCCTTCCAACACGTCCATATCCTGCTTGGCCATTTCATAGAACCACAGAACCACCTAGGTTGGAAAAGGCCTCTAAGATGATCAGGTTCAACAATTAGTCACTAAACCGTGTCCCCAGGTGCCACATCCACATGCCTTTTGAACACTTCCAGGGATGGTGACTCCACCACTGCCCTGGCAGCCTGTTTAAATGCTTGACCACCCTTTCAGTGAAGAAATTTGGGTCATTCCACACTGGAGGCTCACCTAGGACCCTCCCTAGTACGTCTACTCAAGGAGCTCTCCACCAACATAATTTCTGGTGTTGCTTCTCCATGTTCACTCTTTAGAGAGGGAAAGAAGGACAGGGCTGAGCAGCTCTGACTGTGCACTGGTGTCCTCTGACACCGGACACCGCTCAGTCCCTGAGCTCCACGCGGCACGGCGGCCTCGGCAGATGCAAAGGCAGTGGCAGATGCCATTCCAGCCACCAAGCTGGCGTCACGGGCCAAATCAAACATTTTGCCAGCGAAACGGGATCAGTTGTCTCCAGCTCCCCATCCCCTTCTTCTCACGCCCCTCTCCTCTGCTGGAAAAATGTTTTCTTTATTCAAGTTCGCGTTATTGTCATGGTAATCACTTCAAGGAAACCAGCGCGCGTCTAGGACTGGCTGTCTGTCCGTGGCAGAGATCTGCCAAATAATTTGGCACCGCTCTCTCTAATTGGCAGCCTCTGCTGAAGAGACACCCAAGCCTGAAATGGGGTTGCTGCGGGTCATCCTCTGAGTGCGCTGGAATTTGGCAGCCCGGGTGGAAGCGGCAGCGCGCGGTGGCTCGTTGCCCTGGATCTGGCTCCGGCCGCCAGCCGATGCTCAGGCTTTCATGTCACAGCGCTTTCTCTTCTCCTTTCCCCTTAAAAAGAAGGACAAAAAAACCCACGAAAACCCCACCGAGTGAATTAAGGATAGAGTTTCACCCTTAACTTTGAATCTCTTTGCTTTTGTGCGTGTCGCAACCTTAACACCGTTTTTTGCACTTAATTGTAAATCTCAGGGCTGCTGATGAAGCAAGAATAAAAATTATAGCGCAATCAGGAGGGGTGGGAAAGGAAAATGGATTTTACAAGTGCACACTTTTAAGAAAAGAAGCCGACCTGAAACATAAATAAAAGTAAGCCCCAGGGACCACACCTCTGGCATTAACTGTCTCGCCACCAAGGGCCATTATGGTACAAATTTAGGGTCAGCTAAAGAGCATTTCTATGGCAGCTAAATATTCAGAGCTGTAAAGCAGCCGTCAATATCAGAGCGGTTCAAACATGCTGCAAGCCAGCCCAAGTGGAGGAGGGCCAAGCCCTGCCTTATTAGCTTCCCCCACACTCTTTTAAGTGTTTGACAAGGGAAGGGGAGGTGAGGAGAGGTCACCCTAATCAATGAGTTCCTCATCTCCCCCTCGTCCTCACCCCGCCATCCCCACTGGGGTGAGGAGAGAACGGCGTGGGTGGGAGTGTGAGGACTGAGCTGGTCAGAATGGGATCACAGTGGGCAGAATCCATAAACACCAAACCATTTACTTGTGTTGGCTTATCCCAGCCTATTTCTTCCTCTACTGAGGACCTCTTCTCCCTGAAATTGAGATCCCTCGGCATGTGCTGACTGCTGTTTCACTCCAGGACAGGGAGATATAAAAGCCAATCCTGCCAGCAAGATGAATTTTGGGATTTAAAGCGCATGAGGTAATGAGATCTTTCAGAAGGTGATGATTTCATCCGTTTTGTCTAGACTTTTTACTATGGTCACAGTAATCGGAGGCAGAGGGGGATGAAAAAAAAAATCACCAACACGGTCGGCGTTAGGGAGCCAGCTGCCAGAGAGGATCCACAGCGGGGATGGCTCGGGCAGCCTGGCATTGGGAACGCTGCTCTGCCTGGCACTGCTGACAATGGGAAATGCTTTCCCCCCATTTTTCCTCAAAGAAAAAAGGTTGGAAAACCACCCTGAGCATAGCAAATGTCGAGATGCCTTGTTAGAAAAAAAGATTTACAGGCAGACGCTGTGTTTCGCAATTCCAGTTTTAAAAATCGTGGTGTAGATTTTCTCTGTTTCTCCAGTCGGATCAGCATGAAAGGCAATTGCCTCATTTAACCAACCAGTTCATCTTTTCCCCGTAAGCTGTATTATTTAAAACAAAACAGGCCCCAAAAAAAGCCAAAAAAGAACAAGATTCCCAGCACAGAACATGATTATGAATAGTCTGTGTGAGAAAATGCAAATCTCGTGTAAATATTTATGTGCAAAATTCAACAGAAATAAAATGATTTCTCAGCAAAACAGAAAAAATAGAAAATAAACATTAAACCCGTATCCATTTTGGAATGTTTTGTCATTAAATAATAAAAAAAATTCTCCGCTTTGTAATTGTTGCATCTTTCCCAAGTTCTTTACGTTCTCTTGAATAAGAAAAAATGCTAATCTGCCTCATTAATAATAATAGAATGCAATTTTGGAATAGGCTCTAATAATGATTATTAGTTCCTCTGTGGTTTTTGTTATTCCAGCATTAACATGGGGTCAGGATTAGCAAGCCTTTAAATTTTTAAAATATGTTTACAATTCCCCAACACGCTCCCGCGCGGAGCCAGGGCCGAACGCCACCCATCCCCTGCCAATGTCTCCATCCTTGGGAGAGGCTCGGGGAAGCCTGGGCGAGAGGAGCCCGCGGCCACCTCGGCGTGTCCCTCCCGCTCTCAGCCATCCGCCTGGCACAGCCCCGCGCCGGCTCAGCTGGGAATGCGCTAAGGATCTCGCTTTCATGGGCAAACACAGCTTCACCTGCCCTCCAAATCCCTCTCTGCTCCTTCCTTCCCAGCCCTCCCAGCTGAGCTATGTTAATCAGGTGGGGGACACAAGGTAACATTGAAGTAATTCAGCCAATTAGGCCCTGAATTGTTTGCATCCAACAGCATTTTGTATTTCTGCAAATGTGTGAAATGCAAAATGTGCCCTGCAGCAAAAACGACAGCAGCCATGTACTGGCGGCATGTCAACAGATCCTCGGAACGGCTGACGGCTGATCCTGATGCATACATATGTTTGGGAGAGTGTGGACTTTTTTATGTCTGTGCTTCTCCGGCGAGAGGAGCTGGAGCTGGGGGTCTTGGTGGCAGATGGGCAGGGGTAACAGGGATTGGCTAATCCCAAATCTGCATTCGCTTCTTCACGTAGCAACTGGGGAAAGATGGAGCCAGCTGTCAAATGGAAGACTTTCATGGTCCCCTGCACACAACAGCTGCACAGGCCCTGCCTGCTTGGTTCTAAATTATTAAACATCTTTTTAGTTTGTTCCAGCTGCAGGCATCAGTGTGTTTATGCAGCCTTTGTGCATTTTACATATGATTCCTTCTCCCCTCCTCTCATCAAAATGCTGTTTGTAAAAGTCATTATCCCATCTGTGCCCCAGTTTGGCCAAACAGCCTAAGACAAATCCGATGCTATTCTCCTTCCAGGACAATTTGGGAGTTGAAGATGATTGCAGTGACTTGAGACTTTAGGGGTTTGGTGCTTTTGCTTGCTTTCACTCCACCACCTGTAAGTGGTGGTGTCATCTCAGCAGCTTAAGGGTACGCACATGTAATAAGGATCTTTGCAAGTAAGATTTTATCCTTGGAAACACGGCTTTAGGAAAAAAAAAAAAAAGCCCTGTGCCTATCTGTCTATAAGGATTTTTCTGAGCATTTTCATTGGGGAGGGGTGATGGGAGAACCTGCTTTAAATAATCTCTCACTGGCAGCTCCCTTCCCTGAAGATTTCAGCAACAATAATACTGTTATTATTTTCAGGAGACATGAATATTCACAGACTAGGTATAAACCTACCCTGCTTAAATGGGATAGTTCTGTGAGAAAGCCAGTGACTCCTAACTCCTGGACTACAGCAAAAAATGTCTGTGAAGTAATAATGTAATAAACACGCCACTGGCAGTACAAAACATGACCTGATGTATTAATTATATTCCAGAACAAAAAATGGCTTGTTTGAAACGACTGCTTCCTGCAGGATATTCTGGTTACAGCCAGATTCCTGCACAAAGCAGGTCCCGCTCCCTCCCAGGATGATCGAAGCCCCCACCAGCGCCAGACGCTTTGCTGCAGACGTTTGTTAACCCTTTGCTCCTGATACTTTTGAAGCTCTGAACTTGGCACATGGGTTTGTTCAACGTGTGGATCTATACATCAGTTTGGGAGGGGGGGGAATTAAACTCCCCTATCTGCTTTGGCTGCCCCCCAGAGCCCTCCTTGGCTGGGAGGAGGGGCGAGGTGCTGAGCTGGAAATGCAGTGAGGGGATGGATCAGCGCAGGGAGAACGGATGGAAGCGGTCTCCTGCCACCACCACACCTCAGGACCCACCTGAAACTGGGGCAGAATCCATCCCTCTGCCTTCTTCCCTCTCCCAGGCTTGGGCTAGACTCCAGCGCTGGAGAGACCTTGCCTTGGAAAGGCCATTGCCTCAATCAGCATTTGAATGACATTCCTAACCTTTTCCTTAAGTTCATTAATCCCTTTGTGTTTTCCAGCTCTAAGACCCTAAGTCAGGATATCATGTAAGCATAAATTTGAAGTTTATGATAGGATTTATGTTTAAATAAGAGCATCTGTTTAAATACCTTGTGAATCAAGGCTCTGGACTGAATTTACGGTCATCTGTGTGGGGAGAGATTGGGGAGGCTTTAAAAAACAGCGGTCAAAATCGATTCCAACCCACAAATCTTGGATCTTCGAAGGAACGCACTTCTGTTAGGAAAGCCCTCTCTAGAAATGTTTGCTGATTGACCCCTTGCTCTGAGGTGAGCAAGGCCCATAGCTGTGGGAAGGGATTGAAACCCTGCAGGAGTTATTTCCATAAATATCTTTACAGCTTTGGACCTGCTGCACAGTGGATAAACTAGCGACGAGCCATCACCTGAATCTGCGTGGAGAGAGGTAGGAGTCCTCCAGGGACAGCTGGCCTTAGTGGCTGTCTCTGGACAGTTCAACAGGGCGTAAAACCCTCCCAGAAAAACTCCTGCCCTCAAAGTATCTCCAGTCAGCTTCAGCTTGGATGAGCCTCAGGACCAGCGCAACACATACTTTTAGTAAAGATACCACACAAATCTGCCCATACTCCCTTGGGATTCCTTGTGGAAGGACTCCCTCATGAGCATCAGAAGAGTTTATTCCAAAAAAAACCCGACTTTTGAACCCCACAGGAGAGAAGGAGCCGTCTAGCAAAGTGTCCCTTTGGACGAACAAGGGCATCTTAGGGGTTCCAGGAGGCCAGTCTCTTTTCAAGCCAGGTTGGGATGTGCTGAGCACATCTCCCACACCAGAACCAGGGAACTTCACAGGCTGTTTGTCCCAAATTCTCATCAGCTGTAAAATCTCACGTGCACAAAGCTCAGATTGGAAACTCCTTAACGAAGCAGTAAGCATTTATTGAACTTCACTTCCTTTAACTGCAGCTGGTAAAAGCTTCCCTTTATCGTCCAGCCCCGGAGGACAGTGGCGAAACCAAAATTTCCATGAATGTAAATTCCAGCTTCAGCTAATTTTGATGACAATGACTTCTCTTTATGAGGTGCATAATGAGCCGGACCACAGGCTCGCCAAAAGCCATGACAAGCTCCAAGCATGCCCCAGTGGCTCCCAGTGCTTTCTGTACCCAAGGTTTAAACGGAGAGTGCCTCCAGCCAGCGCACATGAAGAACCGAGCTCGGCGATAGACAAATGACTCTTTTGTTTTACATTCTTTTTTAATTAGCCTCTTTTTAATGACCTGAGTTAATAAGTGTCAAAAGGTGCAAAACACAGCATGACTTCATTTTTAAAAGAGAGCATTTGCCTTTAATCTCATAAGTAAAGCTAGTGCCCTCTTTAAATATCAGCTTCAAATCCAGATATTATATTGTAGGGGATAACAGTTTGCTGTGTACGGTGAATTCCCTCTCCTGCTCAGGCAGCTCAGTTGCCTCAAACCTGACTTACAAACCCACCTGGCGCTGATCATCCTCTCTATTTCACCAGCATCGTTCTGAATTTAAATGTTATTTCAACTCCAGCTTGCCAAAGCATTGATTAAAAAAATATTTGAAAGCTTATCTGTTTCCTGAAGTTCCCACATCAAGATTGAGACCTGGAGACAAAATTATTTTAAGAAGAGAAAAACCATCAACTGCAACTAAAAAGGAATAAAGGACCCTGCTGAGAGCAGTAGGATTCCTTTTTTAATTTGCCATGAATTTAGAAATAAGGTTATTTTACTTTTTATGCCTCTATGTTTTCCCGTGGGCAGCTCATCCCAAAGAACTGGACAAAACCCCTCCAGGTGCCACATTCCTCCTGTTTTCCCAGAAACCTCCCTTGTGCCTTTCCTCCTAGGATTTTTGTCTCCTCTAACTTGTTATTTTAAAAAGACTTGAACACAAAGCTGAATTAGCAGTTTCCCAGCAAAACTTAGCAAAAGCTGCACATTATCTGTAATTTGTTTGTCTCCAACAATTACTGGATGTAGACGGATGAGGATTTGCTGTGCAGGAAGCTGCTCTTCCCTGGTGAGAGGATGTGCCACTATCAGATGTCATGGCATGAGAAAATCTTTCCCTGCACCCCAAAAAATTCTTCTGTGAAATCCAGGGTGCCAGGGCAGGGTGAGCACCAAGGTGGCACCTTCCATGGGCATTGCTCCATCCCAGTGCTGTCGCAGGTTTTTCTCTCCAAAGGAGGCTGCTAATCATCCTGCCACATTGCATGTTGATTTTTCAATACAGACTAATTTCCACCAGAGATTACTAAGACATCAGAAAAGCCATTTTCAGCTCTAGCCATGGATAGGCAGCAACCCCAAACTGGAAACCTCCAAATTTAGGGGTGGCTCCAAAGTGGTCTTGGAGCTGGGTTTGTGGTTCAGCCTCCAAACTAGAGAAAGGATTTAAATCCCCACTTCCCGGGGTGAAAACGCAGGAGAGTAATTCACAGAGTCACTCAACTTCTTTATAATATTGATCTTTTCCTGCAGCTAACAAAGAGAAAATTGTCTAAATGCTACAGTACATCTACACAGGAACATGGAGATCATAAAATAACACGAGCACTTTACAACCATCCCAGGCTCTCCTCAGAGCTGCCTCAGCTTCTCTTCTCTAGCAAGAAATCAGAATTTTGGTAATTTTTATTGCAGATCCATCCCCGTGTCACGTGTATTCCAAACATTTGAAAATAATCAGAAACACACCATGAGAGATGGAGTTTGTGTCTTTCTATTTTTAAGACAATTACTTTTTTTTTTTGCAGTGGAGCTGAATATTCCTGACTTTACTGGGCTGGGGTCATTAAGCGAGAAGGTAAACTACAATAATAAAATTATCAACAGAGCTTTTGACAAGCAGTCATGTGCTTGTAAATGAAATTTATTTAGGTGCCACTCAAAACATTGTAATTAAGAGGTACAGAATGTATTACCAGATGGTTCCTGTTTAGTATCTATTTCCTTTAGAGAACAAGGTGATTAGAGAGAGCACTAACTTGTAACTGAGCACCAAACACCCCACAGGCCTGATCCAGTGCCTTTTGGAGTCAATTAAAAACTCCACTTGACTTTCATGCCACGAAAATCGGGTCCACCCACTATTTTTTTCCACAAACACAATATTTTTAGGTTGGTTTTTTTTTGTGCCCAAGAAACTTTCTTGCAATTTAGCAAATAATGGACACGTATCGGAGGATGACATTGGCTGCTCAGGACAGTGACACATTTGCCAATCTTAAATACATCTAATTAAGAGCTTTAATCAAATTCGCCTACATTTAAATAATTAAAAGTTGGCAACTAAAAGGACCTTTGAGTTTCAAGCAGTACATAGAAGTGTCGATATCCCCTTGAACATCAGTGATTCAGGGGAAAGAGACCTTTTATATACATGAAATAAACTCCTTCAGCCAAAGAGAGGCTTTGTTGCTCTGTTCTTTTCTACCCTTTTGCACATAATCTCCATTAATCATTATTTCACTGTGTAATGTCACAAGTGTCTTGATTTTTGGTGCACAGGACTGGGATTTCCAAAATGAAGAAAATGGTTAAAAGTACACTGGGAAAACATAAATTATTTTTAAGCAGAAAATATTTTCCAACAGAAAAATCTTTTCAGCAAAACAATTTATTTTAATGCAGTTACCTGGAGGGGGTCATTCAGCCCTTGCAACTCTGAGCAATCCCACTGAAGCCTCGTGCACTTCACATGCAAAATAAAATGGAAAATTCAGTCCAAGAACAATCTCAGCCTTGCAAGGTGGTTATGAAACCCAGCAGCTGCACTCTCTTCATGGAATCATGGAATCACCAGATGTTTGGGTTGGAAGGGACCTTGAAGATCGTTCTGTTCCAATCCCCTGCCATGGGGTTAGATTTGGAAGCACTTTGAATTACTTAAATCAATGTATTATTTTCAAAAACAACCAAAAGAAAGAGCTCAGCCTTCAGCACCAGTGTGCAAAGCTGGGATACTGAAGAGAAATTTTGCCCCTCTTAAAAGCTCAGATTCAAAAATACAACAAACTCTGTTTTGTGATAATCCATCACCAAGTGTGTCCATTTCCTGCTGGATTTTCCCACCTGACATTGGCTATCAGTGAGGCTGGTCTCCAGCTCAGGTCCCAGTTTCTTCACAAGGATCAGAAGTGCAGCAGCAGTGCTATTTCCAAAAAAAATCCTAACACTGCTGAACTTCCAGTTTGGAGGTAAACATTGTATTTGTTAGGTACAAGCAGAAGTAATTTAAAAAAATACATAACTGCATTTTTATGTATAAGGACAGAGAGGTAAAATGGGGTCTTAATTATGCCAACCTATGAACCAGGTCATGCAAACCACATTTTTTAATTCTATGCATTCACTTAAACTTAGATAAAACCCAGCAGTTTAAGGGAGAATCTGTCCTGTGCAGTGTTTTGAGTCCCAGCAAGTTTCAATTAGTTGTCCTCATTCCATCAAACTAAATTTAGTCCAGGCATATCAGTTGTGAGTTGTAAACTTTCTTCTTTTTCATCAAATGAACCACATCACGTAATAACTTCTTTTTTCTTTCAGAGAAATAGAACTGTCCTAGGAATTTAGATTTTCCAAAGGCAGTTTTGATACAGAGTACATTCCCTATTTATTTGTCAGGATAATACCAGGAGTCTGGTCTGCACCAGACATGGAAATGGCAGAATTTTACGATACAGCACAGGGCGAGGCAGAAACCACCCTGAACCAAATATTTTATGCATTCAGGGATAATTTTTAAGTTTTACCAGTCCACTATCACACCACCACTCATTTATAATTAACTCAAGGATTGCTTTTCCCCACACCAAGCACCCAGAGCATTTAAAACTCAGTTTTTCCTTAAGCTGCACGAACTCGAATCCCAGCCCCAACGACCCTCTCTGCATTCCGAGCGCTTTTCCCCCTCTGCCACAATTTCATGATGATTATTTTGCAAATTGCCAATCCAGAATCGTATCAGCTCGTGCCTGCTCTTCAATCAGCACCTCCAAGCCTGCATTAATTAAACAGCCTGGCCGACACCGCCCCTAAACAAACAGGGTGAGATTTCCAGAACTCTTTTCTGGAGAGCCCTTATTAAGCTGCAGGTTTCTGTTTCATTTGCCTGCCTTTCACTTTAAAGCAGGCAGCAGCCACTGAGAACACAATAATGAAAGAGGTCATGGAGCACCAGTTGTGCATGAAAGATGCGAAAATTTACTGCAAATGAGACAAGAGCAGTAAATTCATTTTTATTCAAATTACTGTCATCATACATTACCACTTCTCCTGTAAACATTGTGCTTCAGACAGTGTGACAGCATATTATTATTTGCGAGATTATACTATTATTAAGCTATTAACATGTCACCTCCTGCTTGAAACAATGACTCAGCTTGGTACTGCATAATAGGACAAGTTAGGGAGACAAGGCGAGGTGACAGAGAGGTTAGCTGTAAGAAGGGAGGCCATGCATAGAGTGACAGCTGGCACTTAAAGGCTAACATTTATTCAAAAGAGCCCCCACAATGAGGATGCGAGTGGCTTTTATTTACATACCGGGCCCATCCGCTTCCCATAAACTAATTCCTTTTCTTTCTGTCCACACCAGACACCCTGGGCTCCTGGAATGGGTGCTGAGGAGCCACCTTTCCCTCAAGCTGGAAAAAGTTGGGGAGTGAAGTTGTGGGGACAATGGCTGCGCTCCTGCCGGGGGATCAGCGGTGCTGCTGCCCTCTCCCTTCCTTCCAGTGGGAAATTGTCCTAGAGGTTTCATCCCCAGGACCCTGAGAGGTTGCTAACAATTAAAATTTCATTGTTTCTAGGTTTCCAAGGCTCCCAGTGCCTCGTGGCAGCACAAAGCTGCAGTGTTGAGTGGGTGGTTTGCTGCCCTTGCTGTCCCTGCCAGCCCTGCAGCAGGGCTGGGTCCCTCCACCTCTCCCCACAGCTCTTCCTCCATATTTCCATGAGTTTTAGGGATCTCAGGTAACTGTGTGACTGTCTCAACAGGGCTGCACCAGCCCTGCAAACATTCCAAGGGCTTCTTTTGCAGCCCTAAATGAGAGATGAACCACTCTGCCTCGTGCTCTGCTTTGTTTCCCTTCCACTCGGATTTGCCCTCCTTTCCCGACCTGTTCTTGATGAAGTTGAAACCTGTTTATGTAAATATTCTTTGCCAAGACTTTGCAGCAATCTTGGGGGGAAAAGAGTGTCATTTTGTGAAGCCAAGTAAACACCAAGCTTTGTTCTAAATTAGTTGGGGAAGTGTCTCGTGAAGTAGAACAAACAGAGAGAGACATCAGCGAGTTACTAATGATCCCTTGTCAGGCGAGCAGAGGAGCTGCACACACACACACACACACACACAGGCTTTCCAGGACTCCAGGGCTGCCATTCCCACGTGTGGCATGCAGTGAAAACCACCATGCAGATGACACTCCCCAGTCACAGCTCATGCCAGTGCTGTTCCAGTGCAGCCCCTGGCTGGAAGAAAGCAACTTTGGTATCAGTCTTGAAAGCTTAAGCAAGAGTTACTGGTTTGGGTTGGAAGGGAGCTTAAAGCTCAGTCCATTCCACCCCCTGCCATGGGCAGGGACACCTTCCACTGTCCCAGGTGCTCCAAGCCCCATCCAGCCTGGTCTTGGACACTTCCAGGGATCCAGGGGCAGTAGCAACTCCTCAGCCAGGATCACAGGAAAGAATTGCTGCCTAATATCTTAATATTCTTCTTTCTCTACTTTGTTTTCTCTCTTTTTATGCTTCTTTTCTGGTTTTAATCTGTCTCTTGTTCCTATAGAGTAAGACACAGAGAGGTGGCATCAGCTCAGGGCAGTGGCCCTATGTGTCTGCTCTACCTGAGCAGAGCACATCCTCTTCTTGCCCCACCTTGTGCTCCTCAATCTCTGAGCTCTTCTGTAGAACACCAGCACGGTTGAAACCACTTCAAATCCTCTTTATTGGGTAAAATAGAAGCTCAAACCCTGCCCCTGCTACTGCAGCACATCCAGCAAGGTGCCCTCCCACTCTGCAGAGTGGCTGAGGCCAAGTGTTCCCCATCCCTGGAATCTGCATGGATTAAAGCCATGCAATAAAAACAACCAAAAATGGAAGTTTAGACAGTCTGAGCTAGGTGCGCCTCAGTATTCCCAGGGTGCTTCCGTTAAACTGGACTGGATGAGGCTCTTTGGGTCTTCCCAGCCAGGCCCTTTCCAGTGCAGACAACGTGTCCTCTAATCCTCTGTCACCAAGCTCTGCTTTAGGAGCCGTTAGTGGTTTTTCACATCGTTACCCACATATGGAGTCTGCTCCACAGCCTTGCTGCTTTGATATCAGAAACCTTCTCCTAAATTTCTAACCTCTGTGGAGGTGCAGGTAGCTGGTGCTTAGATGTTGCAGGGCCAACTTTTCTCCCAGAACCCCTTTTTCCCTCTCACTTGACCACCATAATCGTGCAATTTACCATCAGTAGTCTCAATTTCACCTCTCGCTTCTCATAAACAAGAGGTTTTCTTTCAGTAAATACGCATTTATTTGCCAGCACAGTTTTCCCCTTGGTCACGTCGCCCTCATCCATCAGTTTGTTTTTTCAGTCTGCCTCGACATGTCTTGTCTTCCCCTGCCATGGACTGTCCTGAACTGTCAGGATCTCCTGACCCTGCTGGTGAAAATGTCCTGGCTGCCCCAGATCAGCTCTCCCGGCTCCTTTGTGGACATGTCCTGGTCAGCAATTACTGTGTTTTATCACACAAGCAGGACTGGTATTGACCTGCTCGTTATTTTAGGAGAATGAAGTACTCAGCAAGGTCATTCACAGAATTCAAAATAGTACAGGGAAGTTGGAAATGTGGCTTTGTGCTGTTGCCTCATCTCCCTAAGTTATCACCCATTTTTTTTGAGCCCTTTCCCCTTTATGGGTACTCTCCTTGTCCATTTACTCTCTCATGGTTATTAAATAAAAAAAAAATCAGACCTGAGAACAATAACGAGACCCATAGATAGAAACTATTCCATTTGATGTGTCCAAAACAACACTACCTTGCCCCACTAAATCAGCTAAATAAAAGCTCAGGGGACTAACTTGTGGTGTCAGTTTTAAAAATCCCAAACCCTAAGAGATGTACGGGGCCCTGCTTCACATCAGCAGGAATAAAGTTGGACAAAACTTGGAATTAGAAGGAGTTTGTGGTTTTTAATCTGGCCAGTAATCACTGCTCTCAGGCACCACAGCCCAGGGCTCTAACAAAAGATCAGCACAGGAACCATTAAACACTGAATTTTCCCAGTGCACTGCGAATGCACATATAAACACTGAGTAACCTTAGGCTTAATCAGGGTTCAAAACACAGTTAAGCACCTCTTAAAACACTTTTTTGTTTACACTGCTGCAGCTTAGACTTGCATTTCCTTGCATGGCACCAGCCACATTTGCAGGCTTAATTTTTAACCAGGACTGAACAAGAGCGCAAAAATCGCTCTTCAATAGAAATCAGGGTATTCTAAGAGCATGTGAATACCACAGGGGAAAATGAGTGAGGGGAAAAAGCCCTTACAATTAGAAAATCAGTGCAAAAACTAAAACTGTTCTTCATTTCCCCAAGCACAGCCATGGATTATTTAGGCTGCAGGAGCAGGAGGATGGCGTGTCCTTCACACATTCATCAGAATGGCCAACAGCAACAGTTGTCCCCATGCTTAATAATGCTCTGCTGCAAGTGTGTGTCCAAATACAAATTCTGTTTAAATCCAACAGCAGTGAGGAATAAAAATACCAGTGCAGGTAGCAGCTCTGCATGTTGGCAGCATGCTGGCCAACAAAGGAATGGTCATTCGGGCCGTGATGACAAAGAGTTGATCTGATTTATCGAAGAAGTTGATGGTGTCATGAGGCCAAATTAAAATAATTTGTGTCCCCTCTCCTCATGCAGTTGTAGGTATGTTTTATATAAACAGAAACCAGTGCAGCTTTGCTTTAGGTATTCATAGCAATGACTGCAATGGGATTTTTTGTGTCTAATTTTCATACAAGCATTCTCAAACCCCTCTTATCTGTGAACAGCAACAGAGAGGTGATGGTGGGGATGCACAGGGAGGTTTTTCCAGCTGCCTTTTCCTCCATGCCATGGATCCTGCTCCTCAGGACTGGGAGGGCTGTGAAAAGCTGCAGAAGAGGAGCCACCCAGCCCAGCAGTGCCTGCCCTGGCAGGGGGATCTCGTGTGCTCACTGCTGATTAGACTGCATTATTTCTATTATCCTACTGGGCTTCCCACCCGGCATTGAGGCACTTGCCCTTATTTGAAACCAGCAGCCACCAGGAGAATTTGCTGATTGCTAATGAGAAAGCGAAGGTTTTGTTGATATCATCTGGGACGTTCTTGCTGTGGTCTGCTATTAAGATCTGGAGCTCTACATAACACACCATATTAAGCAGGCAGTGACTTTATTATGGGATCAGTATAACTTTTCATGTCTGGTGTACTCCTAAAGCCTAGGCTAAAACACCTTTTTCCAGAATATGAAACATAATATCTTGGTGCTAGCTGCATTATTTAAAAAGGGGCAATGTGGTTCATAACTTTACATTTATTGCGTACTTTTAAGCCACTTGACCCATATAAATATTACTATAGAGTTGCCTTCAGTTATTAAATTCTTATTGCTTATAAAAAGGGCAGCAGGAAGTATATAATCTATAGACTAAGGTGTGTTTTTTTTAAGGGGGAGATGGAAGAATAAAAAAAAAGGAGGAAGGCTGGAAACAAATGTGTTTTGATCCTGTCCATAGCCTTGAAGTTAAAACATTTTTTCCCCAGCTTAAAGCAAAAGTCAGTTTATTTAAATTCCAGGATTCAAGTACCCACATAGCAAGTAGGTCTTGAAGTCAGAGTGGAAACCCCACCTCTTAAAAGAAATCATTTGCAGAAACTTTCCGGTCTTTATTCCATCCAAGGCCAGGTAGGGATGGGACAGGAGGATTTTCCAGGGGTCCCACACAGCCCCTGGCTGCACACTCGCCCCTTGGGCCACGGTTTGCACACGTGTGGCTGCATGACAGCGAGGACAACACATTAACATAGGTAATTTTACTTCAGAGTTGCTTGGGGCAGAACCTCTAGACCTAGAGGTTACTGCTGTCAAAGTAGGACCTTTTTCTTCCTGTCACTTCTTTCAGAGATGAAGGGAAAGATTTCCCTTAGCCTACAGCATTTAGCGTGCAAACGCTCCACCACAACATTTTGAAACTATAGAAATCATGAAACCAGCCTGTGACCTTCCATTTCAGTGACAGTACAGGAATCCCTTGAGCAGCGGAGGCATCCTCTGATATTTGGAAAAGTGTCATGTTTTCTTTACAGAGAAAACTGTCATATTGTTGTTGGCATAAAATACAACACTTCCTGGAGTTGTGATTTCCTTGTTTGCTACAAAATGTCACCTGGGCAACTGACATGTTTTTGTTTTGCTTAGAGCAACTTCCCACTTATGATATTCAAATCGAGTTGATATTGATACCTTAAGCTGTGCTGAAAGGAGCAGCAATTACAGACATCTGAAATTCCTGCAGAAAAAGGCAGTTTAGCTAAAAGACACGGACCCTCCCGACAATGGCAATCCGGCTGCAAGTTAAACACAGCCCTTATATAATTTGCAGCCTATTGATGTGCCAGGCAGTAATTCTCCAGCAGGAAAAAGTCTCGGCAAGAAGCAGGCACAGATGAATGAGATGCTTCCCCTAAATAAGCAATGGAGTGCTCACTGGAAAAGAAAAAAATAATAAAAGAAAGGAGGGGGGGAAAAAAAAAGAAAAACAAAATGCTCAGCCTGAAGCTATAAGTGGAGCTGACTAGAAAAGTACGGGGCTTTTAAATCATCCGTGTGCTCACATTTTGCAGCACTAAAGGATTTTAATCTCAGCCAGCATAGCCTTATTCCAGCATTGCTTTTTTGGGGACAACTTTAACCTTTGGGTCGGTAGGATTGCTTGGCTTTAAATACCAGAGGGGGTTTTTTTGACATTAAATAAATTGAGAGCAGTTATATTTCTATTTTTGAATGTCTAATTTTTCATTTCTAATTTTGAACGCTGCAAGAAGCAACATTGCCTGAAATTAAGGGTGCTGAAAGGTGTCACTTCTTTGCACAGTTAAAATGAAGAAAATCATATTTATTTTTTTAAAAACTCCAAATGCTTTCAAATCTAGAAAAATTAAACTTTTTAATTACACAACCCTGCCATAGTTAGGAAAGTTGAATCACCAGCTGAACTCATACAATCTGAAGCAGCAGATGATCTTCAAATTGTATTTAGTAGACGACTGCTGAAATGTCTAAGAATATTTAATATTTTCTCTGAGGTTTCTTTGCTAAAGATGTTTTAATGGAAAATGAAAGAAAAAGTGTTCACCCTTGATCTGGGCAGAGGAAAGAGAGCTGTGTTTATTGCTTTCCAGTAAGTACTTAATGATAGCAGTTTTGACGTGTGGGTGTGAAATATAAACAAACTTAAGTACACACATGGAGATCTGTATGTCCAGATATATTTATCTCTAAGCATTACAGAGATATTCTCTGTATGAGCTCTGAGTGAAGCTACACAGATGCACAAACAATAATTATTTCTCCACAGAAACAAAAAAAAATCCTTTCTAAGGCAAAAAGAGCCGATTGTGTTTGAAGTTGCAACAGCAAAAAAAAAAAACAAAAAACCAAAACAAACCCACATCCTAAAATTATATCTATTTAGCAAATACTCTGCTTCATTTAGGAACTCAGCCTTTTAAATGAACAAGCAAATTTTTAACAGATTCGCGTGTTTTGTAAAATATGTCAAACAAACTAAAGAGAAGGTCTCCTAATTACTCATCAAACAGCCTGCAGTCAGCAGGGAATGCAGCCGCAGTGATATGTTGCACTAATGTTAGGGCAGACCCGAAATATTTCCTCTTGGAAAATAACAACAGCAGCGGCGGCGGCGGCGGCGGCAGCACCCGCTCGGCAGCGCCTGCAGCTCGCCAGGACTGTGCCTGTGCTGGCCATTCCAGGGGGGCAGCTGGGGGCTCCAATTAAACCTCCCTCAGCAGCCACCTCACGTGGCTTTTTGGGGTTAAACCCGCCGTGTTCTGTATGCGAGTGATGGACAAAGTTTTGTGTTTGCGCGGCTTTTTTGTTCTCTTTTTTTTTTCTTCCCTGTCCTTCTTTGTATTAAATATCTACCACAGCTAATTAGAAAATATGCAGAACTGCTTCCTGGTTGGAATGTGGAATTGTGTTAGAGCCCGTTTGGTTGGAGCAGGAGAAAAGTCCCCATTAGGCATATTAATGCCAGTCCCTGTTAACAAAGCTGCTCCCTGCTCTCGGCGTTGGAATTCATTTGAAAATAAGAATACTGCGGAATTAGTGGCCTTCCTTTCACAGGCAGGATGATGTTATCTGATATTAGATATATACAGATTTTGCTGGCAGGGTAATCAGAGTGAAATTCCTTATTTCTGCGTAATTGCTATAAGCAAGGCCCTCTTATCCTGCTCTCCCTCCTCAGCCAAAACTCTGAGTCACTTCAGGATTTTTTTCTAGGCAGCAGCTCTGGCACAGGGCTCACAGTTTGTAACTCTTCATGTCTCCCCTAAAGGGAGCAAGACATGTTTGGCATGTCCCCAGCACAAGACATTTTTAAAGGTGTATTTAAGATGTGTGTGTGTCTTGCAGAGTTAAGGGTGGTGAGAAAAGGTTTGTGAAAATCCACAGCCTAAACTGGTCTGACCCTCATCAACTCCCAGCCTCGCTCCTCTGGCTGTTGGCAAATTTAGGGAGCTCAGATTGCCAATCTGCAGTCATTTACATTGAATAATTAATCTGATGTGCACCCCAATAGCAGCAAACAGAATCAGCCTGGTAATTTCACTGTGGCCAAGAGCAGAATCCGACCCACAATTTCCCCTCTGCTCTGATTTATTCTGTAATTCATATTTTCAACAATATGCAATTCATTAGCAGTACAGAGAAACACGCAGTAACTACTTGGGTGGACTCAGGATTCCTGGGTTGCTCACAGACAGATGGCTTGGTTTGTGATGTTTCTGCTTTATTTCCCCCCCGCACTTTGCTCTCAGTTCTATTGGAACTGGTTTACTACTTCCATAGGATTTTTAAGATAAGTAGAAGGATTATTGGTCACACTCCTTGAAATTCATCACGAAGTGGGGCCGGCTTTGACTGCAGCTCGTTATTTGTTGCATCTCTCTAAAGTGGAATATGTTCAGGACACGCTCCCTTCAAATCTTTGCAGAGAGGAAAACACTCTCAGCAGAATCTGCCTTTGCATCAGCTCCTGGAGGGTCCTTAAATAACTTCTCTCCAACGTGGCAATATTTCAATATCTGCTAAGAGATCCTTGTTAACAGGAGGGACCCCGGATCTCATAACTGGGTTTTTATTACAAATCCCAGGGATGTTTGCTCTATAGATACAAAAGAAAACTTCTGCTCTCTTGACTTTTTTTAAGGTAAATGTTTCAGTGGTTGTGTTTTTAAAACTATGTATATTTGGTAAATGCAATTCCCTGCCTTCTCTTAGTGGAACTTTATTTTCTTCCTTTATAGTAATATATAGATCTGAAATTCCAAGGGTTTCTGGTGCTTTTCAGCTGTCACCTCAAGTCAAAATCATGGAGTTCAGCTATAAAAAAAAAGTATATAATAAATTTAACTTGACCTAACTGGAGGCTTTTAAAGCAAGCAGGTATTTTTGACATTTAAAAAAGAACATTACTATGACTGTATTATCCATGTATCTCCTTGCTGCTATTTATCACACAAAAAACCAGAATGTGCCCTGAAGTTCAGTCCCTGCTCATTTCAGCAACAGACAGATCGAACACTTTGTTAAAATGGAAAAGACACTTTGCAACGTTTTAGGTCAAAAACTGAGCCCACTGAATGTGATCTCCAATCCCACCTCTGTATGTCCACAGATACTGTAGGACAGTGGAGGGACACCCCGTTTTTACAGCATCCCACAAGGTCCTGAGCGACCCTTCAGCCCGGAGCCCGGACCAGCCCCTGCTCAGCGCTCACCGGGCGATTTCCCCCACCCAGCTAAACTTTCCTACTCCGGTCCAAATTTAATCAATTTTTTGTTTTGCAGCCTTTTGTAGATTGAGTCTTTTGTTAAGAAAGGACGTCTTGTTTCCCAAACACGGCGCGAGGAATCGCTGGCATCAGAGTGCCACCAAAAGGCGGCGGAGGAAATCGGCAGGCAGGCGCTGACCTTTGCAGAGACAGCTAAGGTTATGCACATAACATTTGCTTGTTTACTTTGCAAAATAAGCAGTGAGTTGGAAACTCCGAGCTTAGCAAGCGTCTCGCTACACCTGAAAAGCAACACTGACAACAACAGCAAAACCCCACGGTTGTTGCCGGGTTTGCTGTTGGTGCGGGTGGAAGCTGTTTCCCGCTCCCCTCTATATCTATCATGATGCAACTTTAATAACGTTAGCCAAGACTGCTCAGAAAATCACAGCTGTAGCTGGAGGCGAAAGGGAGGGGAAAAAAAAAAAAAAAGGGAAAAAGAAGAAAAGAAAGAAAGAGGGGGGGAAAAAAAAAGCTAAAATGAGGTGCTTCTCCCAAGCCTCACCTAGTGAGCTGAGTATTGGCTTATGCGTGAGAATAAGCAAACGAATCGATCGCTGCAGTAGGTTGATGGCTACTGGTCGTTTTGATGGATATGACGGTAAAAAAAAAGTCCAGATTGGTTCACAGTGGACCTCAAACCATGTCAGCTAAAACCAAAGAGACAAAAAAGTGACAGCTGCGGAGAGTACACTGCAGGCAGTCAATGGTTCCTGTGATTTATTGTTCCATCTGCCTTGCCGCTGTGAGGACAAGTTCCCCCTGATTTGGTTAAAATGAAAAGGACCTCAGAGAGCACAACGTGTTTTTTGAAAATGTGCAGAAACTATTTTTTTATTTCGTGATTTATGTGCCTTTCCCCCTCCATAATGTTTGCACCAATTGTTACCCAATAATGCTTACTGAAAAATGTGAAGCTTCCCAACCACTAAGAAATCCTCCAGACAGCCCTCACCCCTCCACCCCAGCACAAAAAGAGAGGGGGGGAAAAATAGAAGAGGGGGAAAAAAAAACCTGCCAAAAAAAAAAAAAAAACCTGCATAAATAACCCAGGCTGTCAAAGCCAAGCCAGAAAACTAGTTTGTCTCTTTTTTAACCTTCCTGCTTTCCAATTAACAGCCGTGTTTCGGAGCCTGCCAGGCTGCAAGGCAGTTAAAAGCCAGGCTCGGCAAAGGCTGGTGTGCAACCATTTAATATATTAGAGAGTTTTAACCCCGATTATAAATTTGCAGAGCCACCCAAGTGCTATGGCCAAGAGTTTCCCATTCTAGAGAGTTTCACTGGAGTGGAGGGGACGGAGGGCATGGAGCATTTTCTGGATTCGCACACCAACTTTTGTCGCTGTTTCTGACTTGAAAAGGAACATTTCCTTCGTGCAGTTGATGTAGCTTATTACCCCATTAAAGAGAAGCACCACACGACACTTCTGTCAGGGTAACACCGAGGCCTAATCAACACTTGGAGGTGTAACACAACACAAATAATCTCGCTCCTCAGGGAAGCCGGAGTAGCAGCCTGAGAAACACTCCGGCTTTTCCCCGGGAGGATTCAAGTATGCCATAGCAGAAATATGGTTAATGTTTTAATACATTTATGGAGCATAAATCATAAATGAAGCATTAAGCATCCGGTTCTCTCTGAAAAGTTTGAACAAATACAGGCAAATTGGAGGAATCTGCTAGAGCGAGGTATTGATAATTTTCCATGTGTATCACACAGTGGGAAAAAGATGGATGCGGGGCCTCCGAGCCCTGCCTTCTCCTCGCATACATTATGTTCCCCACTTAATGCCATATGAACCAGGAACCCACAAGAAGCCAAGGGAAGGCTCTTCCTCTCCCCCTCCAATAAATGTTTCATGCAGATCAGCAAATTTTCAGCAATTTCCCATGAAAAGGCCAGCGGGGGCCTGCGGAGCGCGGTGAGGAGTGGGGTCCCCGGCGGCCTGACCCCAGCAGCGGCCGCTTCCTGGCTCCAGGTTTCCTTCGGCCTCGCAGGTCCAGCCTGGTGTCAAAAGCTGGCCTTGTCTCCTGTCTCAGGATGTTGGTTTTACCTCTCAAGTGTTTCCTGAATTTGCAAAAAATTCTTGGGGTTTCGTTTTTTGTTGGTTTTTTTTTTTTCCTCTCTGGCGGCTGTCTGCGTGTTCAAAAGCCCATTTACCTTTGATGGGGAGGGAGAATAAAGCATAAATATGGGGGAAAAAAGAAGAGTAAGAAAGAAAATGGAAAGAAAAGCAAGAGAAAATAAGAAGGAAAGAAAGAGAGAGAGAAAGAAAAAAATTTCTTAGTCGCTACTGTTGAGCAGGGGGTTTTCTCCCGGGACCAGTTCTACTTTTGGAACATGTTATTGTCAGGCAGAGGTCAACATCTTTTACCTCTTTTTTCCATTATTCAAAATAAGTATTGATGTTATGTTTTAGCTATTTAAAAGCCAGCTGCCTTGCTCATTTCAGATATTTTTCCTGGTATTATTGTATGTGGTAATAGCTGGCCTGTGTATCGTCTTTCACAAAATCTACCCTTTCAGGGTCTCAGTCTTCAAATGATATCAATCAAAATTTATGCAATTCAAAATCCATATGTATAGAGTCCCAGTTCACCTCATTTAATGATAATAGTAAACCACATGTTGTGTACATGTCTGAAACACTTTTCTAGTTCTTGACTGTATTAACCCTAGGGGCACTATGTTTTTGTACAGCTTGCCCAACTGAGCAGCATAATATATTGATTAATACTTGGCAACAACTGCATTCTTGAATAATAAAACCATGAACAAGGTAAACGTGCACTAATAAAACAAGAAGAGTGTCAATATTATTTGGGGATGTATGTTAATAAAAGATGCTAAAGAACAGGCGAGCCCCCAGCCCCAAAATTAACAAAGCTCAGTGCCTAAAGCTGCTCCCATTCCAGCCCCGTGTGATGTCGTTATCCGAGAGCCTCCTCGCCTACCTGGGCATCCGTGGGGCGGCCACAACAAATGCTCCATATTTATGGGGGCTGCGTCCAGCACTCGGGAAAAAAGTTCAGCTTTTCCCGCTCTGCGAAAGGCAAATTAAAATTAACAACATTTCATTGTTACCCCCGTTCTTCCCAGGCAGAACCCTGTGCAGGTATCACCAGCAAAGCCTGCAAACAGTAACTGATTTTACAACAGAATTTGCTTCTTACAGGCTGCATTATTTACTTAAGCTTTAATATACAGTTCGAAATAAGATTTGCTTTCACGGAAAAACACTAAAACATTTGGCAAAGGAAGAGCCGAACGTTCTCCTTAATTTGTTTTGGCAACTCTGAAAAATAGATCCCATTACGCTCACGTTTGCATTCCAGAAACATAACAACAAATTATCATTTTACGAAAATCAAGATATAATTAAAAATGGGGGGATATAATAAGCAGCAAGTGAAGGCAGAAGAAGGAGGCAGCACATGTGGAAAGCCATGCTTTCAGCACTGGGGAAGGCTGAGGAGGGGAAAAAGCAAAAGACACCAGCTGAAAAGCTATTGCCAGAGCTTATTTATTTGTTTTGGGGCTGAGGGAGGGGGAAAACAACAGAGGAGGGAAGGACTTGGGAGTAAAAATTGTTTAGCAAACAGTTAAAATAGTTTCATGCCTTTTTTCCTTTTTTTTTTTTTTTAAGGAAGACAATATTTAAACACAGGTTCATATTCATATTTCAGTCATTTGACTTTGGTGGGAAAACAAATATTGAGGAATTAAACACAATTATGGTTTGATTAACTGGAGCTGGTTCCTAAAACCACAAGGTAGAGCAGCAAGATTGCATCTGTGTCTTCCCTCAATGCCATCCACATGAGTCACAGCGAGGCAGGAAAGCTGTTGACAAATTAATACTTTAAGAAAATAAACTATGGTCATGTTGAACATAGAGCAACTTTATCCTGATTAATTTGTGTTGGAGTGGCTCCAGCGCCCTTTACAAAGCCGCGCAGTTTGTACAAATGTAATTTCCTAATATTTACACGAGGAAAGCCTCAGCCGTTAAGATTTGCCTCCAGTGTGAGTTTTGTGGTTAGCAAAAAGACAATAAAAATACAGAGAGGTAATTGTAAGCACATTTGGAAAAAAAAAAAAAAGAAAAAAAGAAAAAAGGAGAGAGAGAGAGGGAGAGAGGGGAGGAAAAAAAAAATCCCTGTTTTTCTCCACTCCTCCTCGCAGAGCCCTATAAAAGTGGCAGAGCTGCGGCTGGCGCGGACGCGGTGCCAGGCTTGGGGCTCAGCGACGCCCAATGCTCCCAAGGCCTGGCACGGCATCCCTGGCCCTGCCAGCCCCACATTCCCGGGCATGGAGCTCCCTGCCAGCCCCACATTCCCGGGCATGGAGCTCCCTCCCAGTGCCTGCTGCTCCCAGCCCCGTCCCCAGCCTGGTCCCACGCTCTCTGTCATTTTATGTCTTTATTTAAATACAACGTCGGGCGTTCGTACAATTGTCTAATTTAATAAATACGAGGAGGGGAGATGCAGTTGGAAGTGTTGCTTTGTTTGAAGAATATTAAAAATAACCCCTAGTTTTAATGAGATTTCTCCCCCCCCATCAGTTTACACAATTTTCCAGATGCAAAATGAGCTTTTGGCTGTAAAATATTTTATCACATTGTCTTACACAATAAAGATTAGATGTTTTTGCTCTCTCTCAACTCCACCGCAATTATTTTTTAGTGTTTGCAAATCATAATATCATTTAAAAACCATATTTTATACCTCATCTAAAATACTTTTATAGCAGTGTGATGAAAAAAACCCAACACAACATCTATTTAACTACTCTTTTAAGTGGCTGTAATATGCTTTAGTATAATTTCCCAGAAAAAGGCACAGCTAAAAAAGCTTAGCTGTTCTTGAAAACAAATCTCCCAAGAAGCATCTTTGCAAAAAATCCCCAGAATTGAATTCCCCTGGCTGAAGAGCCCAGAGAGCCTGAATATAAAAATAGTAGCCCTGTCATTTCACATTCATTAAGTGTGAAACTCAGAAATTAATAATGTAAAAATATGCTTTTTAATTAGTCTTACATTCTGCCCAATGTACTTAAATGGGATCAGCAGCTCCCTAATGATTTTTTTCTTAATAAAGTATTAGCCTGTGATGCACTGGGGTTGACAGGTATGATAAACTGGAAAGTACTTTTGGAGGCGTATGAATGATACCAAAATAGTACTCTCCCATTTAAATGTAATTAACATCAGGGAGCAATATTACATGAGGAGAAGCCTGCAAGATTTTTATTTCAGGGTATTTTTTTTTTCATTTCTTGTTTTATGAGTAGTTTGATGATTGCAGCAGTGATTTTATAATTTAATTACCTCTGTTGAAAGCTAAGCTTTTGCTAATAGCAGGTCAACAGGATCATAAAGCAGCCTTCAAAAATATTAAAAAGGAGGTAAATCCCCTTAGCTAAACCTACACAATAAGAACACGGGTGCGCATGTGTGGATGCAAAGGATTTTATGGACGTATGGATATGCAGGCTCCACGCCTGTTCCCCTGTTATTTGTTTACTGTGTTATTGCAAATCAGTATTTACTCTCCAAAGGGCTCTGTTTATACATTAATCATATTTTTTTAAAGAAAAGAAAAAAAAGGAGGGAAGAAAGAGAGAAAAATAAAAATAAAAATAAAAATAAAAAAGAAGATAGAAAAAAGAGAGAAATTTTAAAAAGAAGAAATTTTTAAAATGAGAGAAAAAAAATAGGGGAAGAATAATTAAAAAAAAAAAAAAAAAGAAAGTTGTGGAGAAATCCATCTGACACACCTTGGATTTTCCCAGATCCAATAGGGCTGAGGAGTGAAGCCTCTCACTCGGACCAGGACCAGGATTCCCAGTTCCACCACCCTTTCCACAAACACTTGGCACTTTTTTCCATTTCCAAAGGAGCCGACTACTCCAGGAGATAAAAGATCACTGTTGACCTGCACTGCTTGTGCAGGAGTATTCCCTAACTTATTTATATGCCAAATGTCACTTGTGTTTACTGAAGAATTTCTTCTCATATCTCGGAGTCACAGCGCTCCCCAAAGATGCACTTGCCATAGGGTAAACAAGCAGGGAGGAGGGCAGCATTCCCAGCTCCCTCCTTCCCAAACCAGAGGCTCCTCCACGGGTGTCACCTTCCCCAGCACACCCTGACATTTCTCTTTGCAGGCTGGTGGATGGATGGGTTGAGGTGCCAGGTGACAGGAATGGCTTGGGACATGGATTCATGGTGGCACTGGGGATGTGGCTCCATGTGCTTCTTGCCCCACATTCTCTTCTCCACCATGGTTCCAAGTTAGAATAAAGGGAAACTTGGAGCTGGCCAGCCTGACCAGGAAAAACCATGGTCAGACCACAGATAATGAAAGAGACTTTTGATTTTCATTCTGGTTTTCATTTGGCTTTGGGAAAACAGTTGATCCAACAAACAAACTAACTAACTAACTAACAACCCACAATTTTTTTTTTTTTTTTAACTCACAGTTCCATTATAAACACATCATTCAAGGCTGATCCTGTTTCTGAATATCCCAACTAAACTGGAAGGTCTTAGGCCAAGTGAAGCACCCATCCCACAGCCAAGGTGGGGTCAAACATCAAGGTACAGTCATTAAGAGGGGGTTCAGGTTTAACATGAGGAAGAATTCTTCACAGAAAGGGTTGCCAGGCATTGAAATGGGCTGCTCAGGGAGGTGATGGGGTCCAAGGAGCAGCTGGATGTGGCACTCAGAGCTCTGGGCTGGGTGTCAAAGTGAGAATCAGGCACAGGTTGGACTCAATGATCCTGGAGATCTTTTCCCACTTTAATAATTCCATGATTCCCCATGAATGCAGCGCCACACAGATCTGGGGAGAGGGGCTCTGGGCCCAAATGACAGCACTGCCACACGGGAAGGCAGCTGCATCACTCCAGCACATCCACTCCTGCTTTGGTAACTCCCAATGTCCTTTAAAAATGCGATCATGAAATGTCATTTCTTTCCTATTTATCTTGGCACTACAAAACTGCCCAACTATTGGCTATACGTGAGCTCTTTTATAATATTTTTCCAATCACAAACACCATTCCATGGCTCCCCAGGGATCCCCGTGATGGATCTAGCTATCTATCTATTTATGCATTCATGAATCAAATCATGGGACTGGAGAAAGTTTGGACAATCTACACCTTTCATAAGATTTCACCCAACTTGCACTCCACGGGGGATTTCCAGGAGTGTGACATTATTTGCACCCCTCTCCTCTTTTCCCACACGATTTACTCCATCCACCCCAAGATCCAAGCTTAAAGTGCATGTCCAGCTCCCAGCCTGCAAAGGGAGAATTCCAGGAACGGGGATGTTTTAATGGGCAGCTGAATCAGAAACTAATCATCCGAACTGCCCTCATGTAAACACGCGCTGGAGATTTTATTACGGAGATATTTGGGGTTTTCTTGATAGAGAATAGAAGACAAATAATCGAACTTATTGGAAAATATTTACATAGGGCCACAGAGTGCAAACCCTGGGAAAGCTGAGCAGTATTTGCTCAGAGGAATAGCCCTGGTGCAGGCAGAGGAGCGGATACTGCTCGGCTGTCCGGGGAATTGGAGGGAGTTTGTCTGAGTCAGACATGCCGGCGATGGCCCCACACTGGGGCATCATAATGCTTTAATTAATTAATGTCTGTAAACTGTTTGGTGATCTTGGGATGAAAGGAGTTCTGGAAATGCCAGGTATTATTGAAAATTAATTACTCCAGCCTTCTCCCCAAATCTTGCTAAACATATTTCATTTTTTAATCTATCCTGCTGTTTCAATAAAGCTCATTGCAGAGTTATTTTCTGCTAAATATTAAAGGAAAAAAAAAAAAGAGGGAACCTTTTAAGCAGAGGATTGAGCTGCAGCAGAAGAGGTTGTACAAAAGTCACATTTTGGGGGGACAAAGTCTCCATGTGTGAGGCAGGTACAGGCAGACGACACCACGGTGAGAATGGGGTCAACCTGCGTGTCCCCATCGTCCCTCTCAATGGCCAAGCCAAGACCTGGCATTCACATGGGGCTGGAGAACCCCACTCCCATGGGGAAACAAAGCTGTGGGAGAGGTAGGAGCAGTCTGAGGCATCCAAGGACAGTACTGGAGTACATCCAAGGACTGTCCCAGCCACCACCACGTGTCGCAAATCAATCGCTCTCAGCGCTATTCATCATTCCATCACAGGAGACAGAACATGTGTATTATTTATACTAGTCTGAAATCATTTGGTGTTACCTGCTGAAGAGTCACCTTCCACATCATCATGGAGCAAAAGTCCTGGAAGATTCTCTGTGTCCAAGCCCCACCAGACATTCCAGATATGGTCTAAACAATAAACCACAACAGATAAAATAGATATTAATTTCATTTTGCTTTGGTTGTTGGGGTTTTTTTTCAATGCTGCAGCTTTCTACATGCGAATTTTAATTTATGTAACACAGCAATTAATGATTTTGTTTATTTATAAGGGCCAGGCCTATGGTCTGGCTTGAGTGTTAGGAGACTGTGGTAGAGTTGGAGCATCTTTCAACTCTTCTCGGGCCAAATCAACACTTCTACCTCTGCCAGCAGACAAAGCCAGTGTGTAACACACATCTCCGAAGAAGTTCAGGGGGAAAATGAAAGGAAAATGTCTCAGTGAAGTTTCATACCTCTAAAATGACGCTACTCTGTACCCTGCAGAGATGTGGACCTTGGAATGACCTGTCTTCTCTTGAAGCATCCCACCCCATTTCTCCTGGAGCCATTTGAGCTTGCTGGGATAAGGAAACAGCTGCGTTAGTAGGTTGTCCATGGTTACTTCAGCAAGAGCAATCACCAACACTGACCTCTACTTCTCTTCCTTCTTCTCCTTCTCCACAATACATCCTCAGTCATGCATGAATGAAAGTGGGAACTTCCATTCCACTTCTTCAACTTCTTCCCACAAATTCTGAAAGAGATGAAGCCCTTCCTTATGATATTCAGTCAAATCCACAGGTCAAGTGTCACCTATCTCCAATTTTCCACAGAAAAACATGCGTTTCACCAAATCTTCCTCAGGCTACTTCTGAAACTGAACAGCAGATGGGGCTGCAGAAATCATCACATTTAAAAATATATATGTGAAAACCAGCCTTTTACATTCTGAAAAGCAATTTATTCTACACCATTTCAAAAAATAAATAGGATTCTCCTTTTCTGTTTTAAGACATCAATGAATCTGTCGCGTAATGGGCTTTTGTAAACCGATTATCCTTGATAATCTCATTAGCTGAAATTATTTTACTTTTCTAACATGGTAGATTTTTAAATACCTTTTATTTCAGATCCCTCTGGGCACGTTGCAGTGAAATTTACTATTAAGCAAAATAATTATCTATCTCAAACCTTAATGCTAAAAAGTAGAAAAATAAAATAATTACAATCTAAGGGCAGATATTAGAATGGAGAAAGTACAAGGAGGAAAAGGGAAAATTTCCACAAGAGGGCAAATATCTTCTCATTATTAACAAATAAACCATGCTTGTTTTCCTAGGAATGTGAAGACACAAGTAGTGGTTGATGGAAATGACAGAGTTTGGGTTGAGGTGGAGTTGGCACCTCCCGTGGTGACGCCGAGCGCGGTGGCTTCGCGCTTGGGAAGGACGATGCTCCTCCAGCTCCCACCAGCCTGAGCTGCATCGCCCACTTCCCACCCAGACCTCAGCAATTAAGAAATGTGAGTTGTTTCAAAATCAGCTTAAACTTGGTCCTTTTTTTGGTTTTTTTTTTTCCGTGTGGAAGTTTGCAGCTGTAATGGGATTACAGTGTCGGCAGAGGGAGGGAAGTTTGCAGCTGTACTGATTTGGGGGGTAGGAAGCAGCTGTTAAAATAGAGGACTAATGGTGATTAATTCTTATTATGTGTTTGAAGATCTCACAATGAGTTCAGGAACCAAACCCTCCCTCAGGGAATAAACTGAAGGAGGAGGATTTAAAAAGAGGGGAAAATATAAGGGGAATTTTAATGTACATTTGGCCTAAACGGCCTGGTCTTAAATCACTTTATTAATATTTAAGTAAAATTTAAATCAACATTATTAAGACGGAAAATATCTAGCCTGGGAAACCTGCAATTCCTGCATATTTATGCAGAATGGGAGATCACCTGTGCATCCTCAAAAATACACATGCCAGGACCAGCAGGGGAACATCTTTTCAGCTTGTAGGGGATGAGTGCTGTCACACACTGATGGCTTCAGCATGGGAGAACCTCCTGATTCCCACAGCCCTTCCCCAGCAGCTCTGTGCTCAAACCACAAGGGGAAGAGGTGGGAAGAGACCCCATCCCACTTCTGCATCCACCACCACAGCCAGGTATGCTGGTAGTGATGGGGAGAAAGCAGCACAAAGAACCCAACCTGGGCTTGGCTCAATTTTCAGCCTCTGGGGAAGCTGCAGCTGCTCCCAGTTCCAGGACAATTCACATCAGAGCCAGGTTATTTGTTGCAATATTGTGGCCGGGTCCTACAGCCGGTTTGCAGAGGTCTGTGATGTGCTGGGTGTGCTGGGCCTTCCCCAGAGCACAGCAGGTGAAAGATATGAGATTTCTATTTATATACCGACCACAGCCCGGCCAGGAGAGTGACAATTTAACAGCAAAGCTACGGGGAGAGGGAAGCAGCCTGGAAGAGCAGGCAGGGCAGGAAAGGTCCCTTGAATCCCTGGGAAATGGTGAGCCAGCAGAGGCTGCAGCAGGGTCCTCAGAGCACCCAGCCCCTCTTCCCTTGGGGAATTTCCCCAACTTATCCATTCTGCACTTGGACAATGTGACGTGGCACTCAGGGCCCTCCTAAGGACAAGTAACTGAAGGAAGCAAAGGTAAAGAAGGTGAAAGCAGCAACAGGGCAAACTCCAAGATCTGGGGTTTGTTTTTCAGCCAAAGCTTTAATGGGGATTAATCAAATATCACACATGCAGAGAGATTTCCATGAATTATTAGAGGGGAGAAATGGGTGGGAAAATGAACAAAAAGCTAAACTTTTTTTTTTATGTGAACTTTTCCTTTCTGAGCTTAAACTTTGAGATCATACTAATCTTTTCAAAGCTCAAAGAGATCACAGAAAGATTTATTTCAGGACCAAAAAAGAACTTCCTTTACCAAAATACCTCTGCCTGTGATTTTCCTGTTTCCACATTTTTAAGATGTTTTGTTTTTCAAATATGAAAGAATTGACAACAATAACTCAGGGCTGTGCACCAAGAGCACCACAAAATCCTGCCTTTCACATGGCTGCAGCAGATACCCATTCCCAGTAGAGCTGGTTAGTAAATTAAACCATTCCTTCTAGCAGCAACTGATAACTTGGAGCTGATGATGTAGGTCAGAGACATAAGCAGTAAATTTTACTCCTCACCACAGGAGGAATGGGAGCACTTGGGACAGGGAGATTGTGTGGATTCCATATTTGAGACCAAAATACACATTTTTACTCGTAGCTGCTGCATAACCAGATCCCTCACTTTGGTTATTTTGTACCCAAGTCTTCATGGGTCAGTGATAAAGTTTAGGACGGATTTATGGACTCAGAGCCAGAGACAGGAAAGTGGAATAGGAGGGGGTTTGGGTGCTGGGTGCTCAACCACAGGGCCCTACAAGCAGCCTAGATGCCCAGAAAAGCACAGGATGGTCTGGAAATTCCTGTGAGTTGGTTTGCTGGCTTTGTGGGAGGCTTGGGTTTCAGCAGTGTGTCCATGTTATAATTAATAAGCAATTTCTGTTTGAATGGAGTGTTTTGTCTTCCTTTGAGCACGTTCTCTGCAAAGACAAAGATCAAGACAAACCTACTCAGAACACAACGAAGATAAAAGGGAATCATAAAAAGAGACAGACAGAGGAAAAGAAAGAACAAGGAAAAAGAGAAGACAAAGAACAGGGAGACACCAAAGAGGACACAGAACAAAGATAGGCAAAATGAAAAGACAAAGAAAAGTAAAGACAAAGAACAGAGATGATAGAGCACCACAAAATATGTAAGAGAGGCACAAAAGGGAAAAGGGGGAAAACAGTGACTGAGAACAAAGGGCAGAGAACAGAGCAAGAGCAGAAATGCACAGGAAGGGAGAAAAATGGGAGAGAATTCAGCCAAGATGAGGCATGAAAAACAGCCCAAAGAACAAGCAAAAATAAACACAATGAGGAGAGAAAACAGCTAATCATCTTCTGATTTGCATTAAAAAATAAGTCATGGGAACAGAGGCTCAGCGACAGAAATGTTGACAAGTTGAATGTCAAGATTTCTGTGTCCTCTAAATTCACTCAGCCTGTCACTACTTATGGAACTGGCTGTGGGAGAAGGGGAATGGGAGCTGAAGGATTAGTGCCTGGCATGGAAGGAATAGCAGGAACCAGTGCTGGATACAGAAGTGACTTAGAGGGAAGTTCTTGCAAGCAAGAGATGCCCCAAAATCAGACAAAATCCCTTTTTAAAAACAGGAGATGCATTTCCATGACGAACCAAGAAAATGCTCATCCTATTCCTTCTGCAGCTTTGCAATAAAGGAGTGGAAGAAATCCTGATGTACAAGTGTAACTGTACATGTCTAATTTTAATATTTCTGTAGGCAGGTTTAGGTTGGGGATCAGGGAAAGGTTCTTCCCCAGAGGGTGCTGGCACTGCCCGGGCTCCCCAGGGAATGGGCACAGCCCTGAGGCTGCCAGAGCTCCAGGAGTTTGGATAACACTCACAGAGATGCCCAGGGTGGGATTTTGGGGGTCTGTGCAGGGCCAGGAGCTGGACTGGATGATCCTGATGGGTCCCTTCCAACCAGGGAAATCTATGAGTCTATGAAAAATCATGTTTAAAAATATCAGCTTTACTGAAGCAGTTCATAAAAACCCAGCCGTGGTGGAAACGCCAAGAGCTGTGGGTTTTGAGCTGGCCAAGACAGTCTGTGTGGAATTTAACTAGAGAGGCCACAGAGCCTCCAGCCCTGCTGCAAAAACTGCGCCAATAAATCATTTCCAAATCTTGACAATGGGCAAAAAAATAATTTATAAGAGGTACAGAAGTTCACAGTGAACATGAGCACTCAGGAGATTTGTGCGTGCTGCAGAAAGGTGTAAAGGGCTGGAGGATTCTGGGGTTTCCCTGTTGGCAAGAGCAGCAGGAGGACACCAGGATGGTGGAGCCAAGCCAAGCAGGGGAAAGCTGAGGCTGTCCCATCCCTGGAAGTGCCCAAGGCCAGGTTGGACAGGGCTTGGAGCAACCTGGGACAGTAGAAGGTGTCCCTGCCCATGGCAGGGGTGGAACTGGATGGGCTTTAAGGTTCTTCACATTCACAGGAACTCCTCACCTCCTTGATGGCACACTGTGTTTCAAGGCAGAGGTCAAGGACTGGGATGAAAACGTCATTTTTTAAATCTTAGACAAAAATCTCTGGTTTTGTAAAACACACCTGGAAGAAAATCAGAAGGTGCAGGGTCCAGTTTGGTCTCAGCAGACCAGATCTCCCAAGAGACCTCCAGATCTGGTCCTACAGATGTTCCAAAGCATAAATTAAGGAAATGAAGTTCTCTTTCAGGTTTCTTGTAGACCAAAGGAGGTTCTGGAATTTCATTGGCCATATAAATGGAGAATTGTATAGCAGAAGTTTCTTGAGCTGCCACAGCTTTCCAAAACTGAACCTTCAAAGAATTTGTGTTATTTTTCTTACTGAAACACTACTTTTAATCCATATACAGGATCAGCTGCCATGAAGACCTCGACTACCACTGATTTTATGTCTTTGTCCCTGCTGCAATACGATCTCTGTTATTTTATTGTTAATCATTAACATTTCTATGGAATTTGATGTCACTAACTCACAGACCCATCCTCCCTGACATTCCTCATCCCTCATTCCATGAGCTGGCAGCACAGAAAAACTGGACTGCACTGGGTTAAATGCTTCCCATGCTGCTCCTTGCTTATATTTTATTTACCAGGATTTCTATAATGTGTGATTTTTTTTTCCTTTTGAGATTTCCTCATTTCTTTCAGAACACTTTCACCTTATTTCCGGGCTGCTTTTCCCCAAGGAGCAAAGTGGAGGTTCAGAAACTTCATGTGAACTTCCTGAAAAAGAAACAGATCACCTATTAAGAAACCCAAATGGAATGTGCTGTGAATGTGGTTTAATATGTCCCAAAGAAAGAGCTGGCTCTAATCACAACATAAGATCTAAAATTCACTGTTGTTCTCGGTTTATTGATTTGCTAATGTATTTATTATTTATGATTTGGATGGCAGATGGAATTCTGTTCCATTATTTGATTCAGGTTAATAAGGGGATAATGTGCTTCTTTTATACTTTCACCTAAAGACTCCTCAGGTGCTCAAGACTCATGTCCAGAGCTGCAAATCAAATCCCCTTCTGTCCTGCAGTTATGGCTATTTCCTTCTAAAATTATAATCTGTTTAAAATCTAAGGGTAATATTTGAACTGAAATAGTTGCACACATACAAATTACATCTAATGTAGAAGGGTTTTTGCAGGGCTCTGGCCTTTCAGGTGCTTTCACTGCTTTTAAAATACCTGTAAGTGGTTTTGGGGATGTGCCACTGCTCCTTTGCTGCTGACCACTGGATGTGCTCATCCCATCGCTCCAGACCTCGGGAAGAACAAATCTGACAAATCTGTCCTGTAGACAGCATCTGTGAAGATGTAAAACACAACTCGCCAAGTCCTCAGTAACTTTTTTATTTGTTTGGCTTCAGAACAGTTTTGACATTATTTAACTCACAGATTATGAACTTCCCAAATCTTATTTCTGTATCTCAGCACCAAACTTGCATGCTGAATCGCTGGTTTCCTTGGAGAACCAAGGAGGAAATACTATTTGCAAGAGGTGACTAAAATCAATTCAGAATATACAAGGTGAAGGAAAAAAAATCAGAAAATCAGAATCATTAAAGAAAATACCTCTAAGATCAAGCCCAGCCATTAACCCACCACTAAACCATGTCCCCAAGAACCATATCTACATGTTTTTTAAAAGACAAATCAAGGAAATGAGATTTTAATGCCAGCTGACTTTATTTTACTTTAGAATATTCCCAGTATCATTGGTACTTGATACAAGGCCTTGTGAGATCTGGTTAGAGGTTCCTTCTAGCACTTTTTATTAGAAGGACACTCTACCATCTGTGTCCCCATTGCTGCAATCCAAGCTTGGGGTGTCTGAAATAAATAAAAATCTCAACCCTAACAGGCTTGAAACTGGAGTAAACAAAAAAAAAAAATAATAATGTGCCACAGCCTGAGAGTATTTCCAGAGACAGACAGAGGAACAGAGGCAGCTCTTCGACACCCCAGGAAAACAGAGAAAACAAATTGTCTCCTCAGGATGTTTAAAGTCAATTTTCACTCCCCGTTTTCCAGGATTTCCAGAAGTCAGAATGAAGATGCTCCTCCAAAGCCTCTTTAGGCCCCATTCCCTTCAGGATATGTGAGGATCCACAATCCTTCAACCAAAACCTCTTTATCTCACCTGAAGATGACATTGGCTCTATAGCACCTACAATGCAATTAAACCAAGGCATAACCCCACACCTCCAATATTCATGGAAAAAATACCTAAATCTGTAAATCCGTGCTTTTTTCCCCCATTTGCCTCATTTTTCCATGACAGAAATGAGCACCATGGGGAAAGCTGCCCTTCTGCCTTCGCGGACTTAGGGAAAGCAGGGGGGAACAGGCTGAGATGCAGGGGTGGGATTTAAATGTTATTATGTCTGAGTTAAATCTCTCCTCAAAAATTTGGCCCCACACAAGGCTGAGCTCGGGCACAGCCCCAAACCACAGCTGTAAAAAGCCTGGCTCATTTGGAAGGTCCAGTTGTGCTGCGGGACAAACACACGGCTCTTCCCAGCCCGGCCGCTCTTTTCTGCTCCACACTCTCTGAATTTTATAGTTGGAAAATGAGGGGCATCTTACCCAATTAGGTACTCCACAGCCTAATCAGCTTCTTTCCCGAGCAGCAGGATGTGATGTGCCTCGGCCCAGCTGTTCCCTGGTGGTGGTGCTGTCAGTCAGATTCTGCTGGAAAGAAGAGCCGTGGAGGGCCCAGGACATTCCTGCACATCTGTTAGCTGGAAACAGGGAGAGCAAAGGATGCTGCAGCAATTTCCAGGAACAATAAGGATTAGTTGCTCATCTGATGATAACAATGTGCACCTTTCCCTCTTCTTTAGCGTGTCTGTCAAATAATGTAATTATTAAGGACCAACAATGTGGCTTTTTATGTGAACCAGCTCCGACTATGCTGGAGTATTGCATTTTTAATTATTATGATGTTAAATGGCTTTAATTGCTGACACTCTCCTGATTCACAGAGCATTTTTATAACATTTATTAAAAAAAGGCCAAAGTTTATTTTACAGTCTGCAATAAAGCAGAACACAAAACCCAGCAATTGGCTCAATGAGCCCAACACATTAGTTCTATACACAGACTGCATATTATTCTTGCTCTATAAGTGATGTGAAAAGCAAAATTGAAGTCCTGCACAAAATTTGATCATCTTACTTAATAACAACAGATGCTCAGAGCAGTGGCATTTTGAAAAGAGCTCTGTATGCTACTGGTTATTAAATGGCAGGACATTTGGCATCCTCCAGCATTATACCATTTGAAAACCATGGAGTCACATAAATAGCCGATGAGAGCTGGGAGAAAAAAAAAAGCCAGCTCCTGTCTGCATAGCAAAACTCATTTCATTTAAAATATTTAAAATGAGCAGGCTGCCTTTCAAAAGAAAAGTCTGGAAAACTTAGGGGAGGGGGAGCTTCCCTTTTATCTGGGAAATACAGGAAAGCAAATATGTTGGGGGGAAGAGAAGAAATGGTTCAACAGCACGACTGATCAGCCTTAACTGAGAATGCTAATGGCTTCTGCTGCTTTGTGTCAGGGGCTCAGCACAGTTTGGGAAAGGGTCTGGCACCAGATTTCCTCCTTGATTTAAAAGGGAAAATATTGGCAATACGTAGGCAAATTACCATAAATGCAGTGTGGGGATCAACAACGTGTGGGGATCATTTTAATGGGGCAATTCCTATTAAAAAGGGGGAATCACCAAAGACAGTGGCTCACTTTCTTTGTAGGATAAATTCTCCTCACACAACATGTGCTGCCTGCAGTTACACTACTGTTAGATTCACATCTACTCTAAAAAAGTTCTGATTGAGTTGATGAGCACATAGAATGTTCTCATTTTTATTTCAGTTTAAGAAGGACTCCTTCCACCTTTATCAAGGCACAAACCATCAGGATGCATTTGCCCAACACTTTTTACTTAGAACAGCTAATTCTACACACTGTTCCAAGGAATATCAGGAAAGCTATGAATAAATACCTACATTAAGTATTTTTACCATTAAAAAAAAATTAATATCTTTAAAAAAAACCCAAATACACAACGGGTTTGCCTGCGAGCTGAAGGAGGGATTCACTGGGCTATAAGGGAGGGTGTGTGTGCACATTGCTTTTATTTCTACTTAATAAAATCTTGGAGATTGGGTTATAATGGCCGTGCTTCCCCATCCTCAAGTATGGCATGGCAAATGGTGCCACTGTCATTAAGGGTGCATTGTTGTTTGTTTTATGCTAATCTTCCTTCAGTGTGACAGACTGTCACCTGCATGGGGGGTAACTTTCAGCACTATATTAGCCCATATGGCACAAGCTAAATTGTATCTAAGCTATGGGCTAATTATGGATGAGTTAATAAAACCAAGCAATGTCAGTCTGGCCACTTCTTCTGGTCCTCTGCCGACCCCCCAAGTGAGTTATTGCCTGCACTGTTCTCTTAAACTATTTTCATTTTTGCTCTCCACAATTGCTGCCAAGCTTTATGGTTAAGACACCTTAATCCTTCTCCTTTCTCAATCCGGTGCAAGATGAGATTAAAACAATCTCTGCACACTTTTTGCATGTGACAACTTTCCCTGCTAATCGAGGGGTGGTGCAACCTCCTAAATGCTAAACACGAACGCACCGCGTTCCGTTTCCTGGAAATCTGCTGGCACAGCTGTGACATAACAATCAGAATTTCGTATTTTCAGGCAGTGAAAAACACGGTTTGTCTTCCTTAAGTACAGCATCAAAGAGATGAACATTTATTCCCTTCAATGCACATCCAAATAACAGAAAACTGTAGGAACGGATGAATCTTTTCACGTGTTTTAAGGTCAAGCAAACGCTTAAGTGTTTTTTTGGACAAAGACCCAGCTTCTTTCCCTTCTTCAGAAAGAGGGGAGGGAGGAAGAGAGTCCCTCCCAAGTGTTAATGTTCCCACATGGCTCCGTCTGCTCCGCTTTGTCCCCACTTGTGCCTTTCAGTTGTCAGCCCTGGCAGCTGTTTCAGGCTCCCTCTTCAGCAAACTTTGCAGCCAGCACAAGGAAAGCACAGCAACAAAGTACAGACACCAAATTTTGGGCCAAACTGGACAGAAAATGTAGAAAAATCTTGTCAATTATTAATAAAAAAACCCTCAAATATTAATAATAATTTTTAAAAAACCCTTTAGTAACAGGAAAAGAAAAATGGAGGAAAAATGAAGTGAAAACTCTCACCAGTTCTTTGCCTCCACTCCTGCAGAGCTCCTGCCCTGATCTACTGCCTGAAAGAGCACCTCAGGAGCAGGTGGAGACCAAGCCCAGCTGAGAAGGAAGAGTTATTTACAGACTGCTCAAGTTTTAACTGCACAACACTCCCAAACAAGCAATATCTAGAAAAACATCATTTGGGGGGATATATTCTTTAAACCTGTCAATGAGGTGTTTCTTCACACTGAACAGCAGAATTCAGGACTGAGGGCATGAGATATTCAGGATATGAGATATTCAGGATATGAGACATTCAGGACACCACTCAGCTTGTGGCACTGGCCACTCTCAGCCCAAGAGTCCAAAGCTTAGGACAGCCTCTCTTTGTCTGTTTGCTCAGCCAAGCCCACGACTCCTCCACTATTCCACAGGTCTTGTAGGATTTTCAGGAGCTCGACTTGGATGATCCTTCTGGGTCCCTTCCAACTCAGAATAATCTGGGATTTTGTTTTCTGCATTCAGTCCAGCTGAGTTAGCGATGGAGTATGACAATGAGAAGGCTCAAGCATAAAACTTCTGGAGCAAAGCACAGAAAGTGAGAAGTGTGAATTTGGATGTGGTAGCAGATACTCAGCACTTTCAGGTTTTGGCCCAAGCTCTCCCCAGAGGGCTGTTAAAACCTCCCTGTGAGCAAAGGTTTGAATTATGTCAGTATGCTAAAGATATTTAATAAAAACTTGCATTAAAAAAAAATAAAATAAACCCAGGCTCAATTTGTGGGAGTCAGAACATCCTTCCAGCCCAAGCAGCCTCGGTTTTAGATAAAGCTGTGCAGCTCTAAAAGGAAATACCTCAAGTTTGCTGTGCTTTGGAGCGATTACTTCCCCATCACAACTTCATACCCCTTTCAACACAAGTGTGGAAGAAATAAGGAAATTTCTTGTTCTTTATTTCCTGTAAGGAACAATGCCATGTTTCACACAATGCCTTGTTAAATACAAAGTCGTTGGGCAAACTGCCTTTAAATCCATCATATATAATGAAATGTTTCATCTGGAACAGGAACTGTTTTTCCAATTCCAAGTTTTACTCTCTCCTTGGCTTCTTCCTCTTTCCCTTATTTTCTTCCCTCATTTTATAGACAGTCTGTTAATCTACTCAGACCTACAGTACTGAGAGCTCTTCTCACTCAGGGAGTCACCCCTGAAAGTGTATTTTTGCCTTAAAAGTCAAGTTCAGACCCAATCACCACTTAAACAGCACAAGGTGACCAAGGCAATATCATTGCTATTCGAGTTACTTAGTCCTTTGCTCAAGAAAAATTCTTCCCTAGACTATTCCCTCACAGAATTGAACCCATTGGTTTGAAACTGGGATTAAGTTTTCCCTATAGAAGATTAACTTAATTAAATTAAATTCAAATGCCATTCAAACAAATTCTGCAATTCTGGGAAATCTTATGGTTCACGTTACACCTTAAATGATTCCAACAGCCCTTTCTGGCCTGGTGGAGCTCAATGAGTCTGTGATTCTGTGAAATTACTCAACAGATTAATTAAGAATGGCAAAGCCTAGTTCAACCTTCAAAGCTGAACTGGTGCCTCTTACCTTGTTTTCTCTGTAACACCAAGGAACTTAATTTCTTTGTCCTGCTGAGAAAACACTGACACAGGAATTACTGGGTTGTGCTTCTCTTTCAAATACCAGGAGCTCTGAAAATGCCTTTTCCTGGTCGATCAAGGTCATTTGCTTGCAGAATATTCTTCCCCAATGGGTGGTCGGGCACTGGAACAGGTTCCCCAAGGAATTGTTCATGGCCAGAGACCAAGAAGAGCTTGGAAAACGCTCCCAGGCACAGGGTGGGACTGTCGGGGTGTCCCACACAGGACCAGGAGCTGGACTCAATGATCCCTGCGAGTCCCCTCCACCTCAGGATGTTCAGATTCTGTGAATATCCCCCAAGCAGCTCCTTTCAGCCCTTCAGGGACTTCAGCAAGCTGGAAAAGGCAATCAGCAGCTTCAGGAGCTGGAAACCTCTAGTTCTGATCTGCAACCCAAAACTCAGCTGCAGGAGGGTTCACAGGAGAAAATACCCCACAGAAGGCATTCATGGCTCTGTGGCTGGCTCAATTCCTTCCCACACAGGCTTTTCTTGTAACAAACTCTCTATGAATGACCAGCCAGGCTCTGTGACCTAGCCTTTGCTCTCATGAATTGCACCTCAGGTTGCTTCCTCCTTGGCAGTCATCGCTCTCCTGTCTCACCTGATGTTTGAAGAGATCTGAAGATCAGACTCTTAACGGCACACTGTGTTCACTATACAGATTATTGATCACTCCGTTTTAGACCACTTTGCTCACTGTCTCCTGGAGTGAATTGAGAACAAAATGCAGCTGATAATATGTGCCCTTTCCTCAAGTTCATCCACAGGAACGCTTGGGTTACAATCTCACAGGATGTTTCTGTCATTATCTGGCTCTCCCCAACCAGTAAAACTCAGGTTTTGAGAAGCAGAACAGCCCTCACTGATAGCCTGAGACATTAATTATCTCTCTGTAATAGCTGCATATCTGAATTCTATAATAGAATCTAGATTACACACTTTCTGTATTTGTTTTCATGTTTCTTTTAGCAGAAAATAAACTCTGAGCAAGCTGCAAACTTGGCTGTTCTGACTTCTGTTTACAGAAGATCCATCAATACACTAAAATCAAGCCTACACAGCAAAAGCTTTCTTTTTCAGGTGTCTTCTATGGAAAAAGCCCATTACTCTCTGAAAATGAAGATTTGATCCTTGTTTGCATGGCAGGATTTACCACAGGGCATTTGGAGTAGGAAAGCTGTTACAGTGAAAGCAAAATCTGTTTGGTAAGAACTGGTGTTATCCCAAAACCAAGCTAATGAATGCCCATCGAGTGCTTCATTTATTGGTCCTTCCCTGCATAATCCTTCCCTGTTCAAGGAGCTAAAAGACCTTTTTCAAGCAGATGTTTTCCTCCACCACTTTGCTGTATCCCCCACAAGCTCAAGAAAAACAGATCCTCACCCAAGATCATCACTGCACTGAGATGTGCTGCCTTTATGTGCTCAAGCCATCTAAATTAAAATGACCTCGAGGCTTTTTCCCCAGCAATGTACAAAACCCTCCTTGACAGAAGCTGCTTTGGGCCACTGAGGCCAGGAGCAGCAGGGAAGAGAGGCTGAGCTGTGTCAGGCTCCATGCACACATTTACAATTGTTTGGAGCTGGATAAAAAGAGTTGATGATCTTAAAGGTCTCTTCCAACCTTCAGGATTCTATGAAAAGAACTTACTGGATGTGCTAAAGGTGCCACATCTCCAACTCTGGTGGAACACAAAAGGTTTGGAGTATCTCTGTGCCCAGGAAAGGCTGAGAGAGCTGGGGCTGCTCAGCCTGGAGAGGAGCCCCAGCTGAGAGAGGCCTCAGCCCTGGCTGTCCCTGGGTGTCCCTGAGTGCCCCTGGGTGCCCCTGGCTGTCCCTGGGTGCAGAGAGGGCTCCAAGCAGGGCCCAGCAATGGCTCCAGAGACAGGAACAGGGAATGAGCCCAGGAACTGCCCGTGCACAGGAGGCAGAACTCCTGCCCTGGGCAGTGCCAGCCCTGAGCAGAGACCAGAGAGGCTATGGGGTCTCCTCCCTGGGGATACTCCAGATCCATCTGGACACAATCCTGAGGTGCTACACCTGCTGCCTCTCTCTTCACTGACACAAAGATGCTTTGGTGAGGAAAGGGATGCAGAGAACAGGCTAAGCACAGGTAAAGAGGAGTCAGAGAGGAGACAGCACACACCTCAGTTTGATTGTGCACAACACACGTTTCCCCAGCAGCAGGAAGAATTTGTGTCTTTACATAAGAGAATGGCTCTTTTACAGCCCAAACTCCATCATCTGATATTCAGCAGCTGGATACAGTAAAAATCAGTCCTGGTGTAAAATACGAACTCCTGGTAAGCTGATACACCTCGGGCTTTTCACAGCCCTGGGCGCTGAGTGTCTGAAGATTGCTCAGCTCGGAAAGGTCACTCGTGCTGTACACAGGAACCCGACCACGGTAAGCTGCAAAGAGCAGATATTGTTCCCCTTGTTTGTAAAGACTTTAGGAATGTAAACAGGAGCACTCAGGCTCTTTCTTTGGGATGTATCAGATTCGTGGGCGCTGTGCGCCGAGTTCACAAACGCGAGACTGCGCCGTTGGTTTTGGCAAGCCTGGTCATAATCTTCAGCGAAATCAAAACACTGCAAAGATCACACTCCACATTTCTAAGACCTAATTTAATTAAAATCTTTCACTGGGAAGGGATGGTTTCAAGCTCTCCCCCTCCTTCCTTTGCATACAGACATAAACATTCACCAGAACCCAACTTGGCATTGATTTTCCTTTATCCCTTGTACTAATCTGAAGTCCCGAGAGATAAAGAGATGAGGTTAAGGTTAAGAAAGTTATGCACAACAGCTCTTAACCTGATGGCAGGGAGATAAGAAACATGCTAGCATCATTTAGGTGAACTCATCTATCAAATTACCTATCCCTGTTGGATTTGGTGGGGAGTGTCCCCACTTTTAAGTGAATAATTCACTCGTGCATCTTCAAAAGGTTTCTCTGCAAGCTTTAAGTCAAACATCCATTAGGAAAAAAAAAGGACAGTTCCTTGAAGTTTTGGCCACCTGTTTGGAAGAGGTCCCCTGGCACCAGGTTAGAGACAGAGCAAAAGAAAAGCACAAAAAAATGTGCTCGATGCTGCATTACATCCTCTCCATATTCCTCCTAAAGTGGGAATTCAGATGCCAACACTGATTATCTGTTTTACAGTGAGGTCATTGACATCACAGACTCAGCAGAGAGCGTTTCCACAGGTCAGATCTTCTCCTGCTAGGAATTGTCTCCACGTCAGGGACATGGGTGAAACCACCAGGATTTATTTTGGAGGGGAACTCATGGAGTTGGGTGGTCTCATGTCAATCACAGCCACATTCCTGCGGTACTGATGGCTGCTCCCAGCAGAGATTTGGGATGAGCCTCAGTCTAACTGCACATTTTTGGTGATGTTCAAAATCAAACTTCTATTTTAAGGACAACTCCTGGCAGCCAATGTAGCTTTTCCTGTAGGTCTGTGCAATTAATTGTGCTGATTTTGGTGACATTATTTCCATCTTGAAATCTCTCACTAAGAAAAGACAATAAATACCCTGTTTCTTCAATATAAAACAAAGAAGTGTTTGAGTGGGAAACACTAAGCAAGCTCACTGCCTTTCTTAGACATTTGTTTTCCATTTGCCTTTTAAATAAAAAGTAATGCTTTGCTTAGTAATTTTTCTGTTTTATTTAATTATTTGCACCAAATCCAGATCACTTCCTCCCTTAGGTAAATATTTCTGTTTATTGAAGGCAAAAATGCATGAAGAATTTTATTTTCCATTTAGCAATTTGGTCCAATTTTTCTTAAGCTAAGAACACTCACTCAAGGTTTTATTTGTGTAAAACCAGGTTGAACTATAAATTCAGTATATGCACTCCATGTAATCACTTTGCTCCATGGAAAACTCTGGAAAACTGTGGAAGCCAAGAGTAGTTTTGACTGATTTTGTCCTTGGGAAATCACACGTCCCAAGACAAAAAATATTGAAGGAGGATAATATATTTATCATTAATCTTGCCAGGTTATTATTCACTTGTAAGTGCTTTGTACTGTTTTGGTTTTTTTCTTTTCCAGTCTGGGTTTTATTATTTAATTTTTCTCTACAGATATTTTCCTGGCCAAAAAATTAGTTGTTAATAAAAACGAACTTCAAATACTGAATTTTAACCTCATCAAAAATCAGCAGAGAGATTGCTGGCCCCCTTCAGTCCTGCTCCATTCTCCAAATAAATCAAAATCACATATTTGCAATGCAAAGTGTTGCATAAGGCATCAGGGTCTGTTTAACTACTGGAGGAGCCAAATTCAGGTTTTAAGGCACAAGCTGAGTTTTTCCTCTTTTTTTTTTTTTTTTTTTTTTTCCATAGCTTCACTCTGCCCACTGAGTGCAAGAACCAATTCCAGAGGCAGGTCCTGGGCTTATTGTGCTCCTACTGGAGAAATATCCCTTGCTGGATGAAACAGCTACTCAGGTTTCTCTCAATGCTCTAATTCCCAAAGCAAGGAATTTGGGGTAGACATCCAAAAATAACTGAGTGTTTCCTGATGAGCACCGTGGCCAGACAAAGAGAATCAACTCAGCCACATTTTTATCCAAGTGGAAGGTAATGGCTCATATATCTAATTTTATATTCAAGCAATAAATTGAATAATAGCTATTTTCTACTGTTCCTCTCTTTGCAGACTTATAGATGGGACAGCTAAACCTCAAAAATTAACTGAGGAAATATTAGTCAGCCATTGATTGCAGAGTTTTTAAGTCTACAATATCTTCAGTAGTAGAAGGGGAGGAGAGAAAATAAAGTTTTTCAATAGAAATGGAAAAGATTTTAAGTGAATGTGTGATAATCAGACACACAAATAGTCTGGGGGTGTAATGAGAAATTTACAGCACAGCTTTTTCAGGGAAAACATGGGAATTGTGGCTAAACATTAAACATCCTGGACAATGAAATCACAGATTGACAAAATCATCCAGGTTGGAAGAGACCTTCAGGGGCATCTAGTCCAGCCATCAACCCAGCACAATTAAATGGGATGATTTATGCATCTGATAAATCCATCTGATTTACCTGGACAGGGTTTAGAGCAGCCCGGGACAGTGGAAGGTGTCCCTGCCCATGGCAGGGGTGGGATGAGAGGAGCTTTAAGGTCTCTTCCAGCCCAAACCAGTCTGGGGTTCTGGGATTCTCAGCCATTTGCACTTTCCTTGTCTTCATCCCAGAGCCTGGACTGGGTGGTGGCTGCTGGAAGCTCAGGGACAAAGCTGGAGGCACAAACACCTTTTTCTGCCTTCCATGGTGTCAAAGTAAAGCCATGAAAACTCTCTCTTGGTTCTAGCTCTCATACTGGGGTGTAAAACAGCTGCTAGTTAATTCTTCCCAGTTCTTGATTATTTTAATATTTCTAGTGCCACAGGAAATCTTAGCATCCTCTTATCATCACAGACACCATCCCCACACTCCAACCTCAGCAAAAAACAGAGGGAAAGCCCAACCTCCTGCCCAATAACTGCACACCCTTCTTCTAATGTGACATAAAAAGAAATTCAAACAGGGAAGAGATAGTTTGAGAAATATCTACCTAGGGGGAAGGAAGATCATCCAAACCCTGCTTGATTTCTGTAGCAAATAGCCCACACATGGTTAAAACAAAATAGTAGGGAAAGAGAGTAAAGAATGTCGTGCAACAAACTCACTCTTTAACCTGATCCAGCTCCTATGAGAAGTAATTTTTTAACATTCTTAGTAATTCCTGATATTTTTCTTAATAAAAGTGGCTGCAGTGCAGAGACTCAAGGACAAAGAACAATTAAGTTATGCCTCTAAAGTGCATTAAACCATATTCAAAGCAAATGATAACACTAATTCACAATAAAGCTGCAGGAACATCACTTGATAAATTATAACCCATGCCTGGTTGTACTGTGGAAAAACTTCTTTTGGACCTGGAGAAATTTGCTTCTCTTTGCCCAAAGGATGCTCTGCACCAGTTGGTTGTAGACAAAATGCCTTCAAAGATACCAGCACAGCCTCTGGAAGAGCAAACCCCAGGAAAAAGGGTTATTTAGGAAGGGGTAGAGCCCTGCCTGGCACCTTGAGGAGAGCAAGGAGTGGGGTGAGGGGACTGCAAAAGCACCTTCGTGCCCCAAGGTGGCTCGGTTAGAGACGCACAAGATGCAAATTAGGGAGAATTTGGGCTACTTTCCATTACAATGAGGATCTGCCCAAGACTGGGATAGCCCGAGGTCAGTTTAGGATATGGAAAAAGGCATTTTTGACCCAGCCTTTCTCTTTCTCCAGGTGTGTCCCACACGAATTTTAAATTAATAAGGGCTGCAGGATTCAGCCCTTCAAGAATTAAATGATTATTTGAGTGGTGGCTGCCTGGACGCGTTTGTAAGAAATAATAATTTCCCTCAAAAAAAAAAAAAAATCATTAAGCAGAAGGCCATCGAAATTAGTTACAGAAACAACCATATTTGTGTTGATCTTTGGCCACTGTAAATCAGCATAACCTGGATGACTTCAAAGGAAGCGGTGCCAATCCATAGCCCTGGGAATCTGCTCTGCTGCACTTAAACTCTGCCCAACATCTTGACATCCTGTGTGAGCTCGGTGTTTATTCTCTCGCAGTAAAAGGACAGAAACACACACACCTTTCATCTGCTCTCAGCAAATTGCTTGTGATTTCTCCTTGGCTACAACGCTCAGCTGTGGCCGGCCACAGAAAGGTTGTCCAGCTGCTTGGGAGCGCATTTAAATATGAATTGGAACACGAGTGTTTCATGGAAATTTGGCTCTCCCTGCCTTTGTCCGCCTGGAGATTGTTTGTCCCTCCTTTCAGCTCAATAGCTTCTTTCAAATTACAACAAACAAGGATGCTGGGGAATACCAGGAAACAGCTCCAAAGATGTAGCGCTCTTTTATATTCCTGGGCATGTCACTTGCTAACAGCCCCGGCGCCTGCTCTCCCAAACTGGAACAAGGGCCAGGACCGACCGAAATTCCCCGCTCCTGAGAAAACAAACAAACAAACCAACCCACCCACCCCCTGGAAACAAAGAGCAAAAAAAGATTTCCTCAATTAGGCAGCTGAAAAAAAAAGTCCAGAACCTGGCAAGGCTTACCCATGTGTGGGCGCCTCGCTTTTCTCACTCCTCTGGCTCATTTCAAATGGATTCCGTCAAGAATAATGGTCAAGAATTGGTTCTTGATCTTTCATGAAAAAAAATAAGGTACAAAGTAAATGAGATAAACTGTGCTGCAGGAATATAAATTAATGATGACTTCATGGCAGACCTTCTCGCCTTGCATAAGATTAATTAGAATAAATGCCTGAATTGGGCGCTAGAACTTCTTTTAAAGCTTGGGTTTTCATGGGTACATCTATTTCTTATAAATTTTACAAGCTGAAATACAAGCCTAATTCAGATGCATTAATTATTGTCAGATTTGGTCAGATTCCAGTCTCTAGGAATCAGCAGCAGTGCAGAGGAATTATTGCTATTACTAATATTACTATTAGCATTATTATTTTCATATCTGTCCACTAAGACTCTGCTTCATTTTTTAGGGGAAAAATAAAAGTGGAGCTAAAATATGCTCTTATGTAAGTTTTAAAAATTTCATAAAAGAGCAAATCCTCCCTCTTTTTTACCCCAAATTCCTCTGTTTGCTGCTGACAGGCAGGGCAGGTTATCCCAGACACAGACCTGACCTCTGTGATCCAGAATTTCTCCCTTTCCTAATCTACCTACACAGAAAGCAGTTTTCTCTAATGAAATCAGAAAATGGCAGTGGCAATTACTGCATGTCCAGAACATGTTTCCAGCCTTTTTCCTTTCCCTGATGGTCCCAGACTCGTGGTATGGGGAAGCTGATTTTTTCAAATGTCACCGCTTTTGTCACTTTAAGTTCTATTAAGATTGGTTATTGACTCTATGTATAATTAATGGCTTCCAAAGTCCTACATTTTTACACGTGATAAACCCTGGTGATGAGAAACGAACAAATTCCTGTTGTTTATTGCCCTTCCCTCTTCCCCACCCAGGAGGAACAGGAGTCACTTGAACTAAAGCCCTATGGCCTCTCCCATGAACGTGTCTGGATGTTTCTCACTTAGGTTGACGTGACAATTATTAGACCTGGCACATATAAACACAAAAAGCAAGAGGCATTAACAGGTCTATTCACCAAGGGTTCTGCACCCTTTGCACATACGAAAAAAAACTTAAATAAAAGTAACATGCCTAAATTGTGTAAATGTCAAGGTTTTCTCATTCATTAATTCCCCTCTCTTTGATGTGCAATGCTCCCTACTCTGTCTCTGCTCAATGGAGAAGTGCTGGGCTGATAAAAACCGACTCACCCTGGCACATTCCTGGTCTCACAAAGGATCCAGGCTTGGACCATGATCCAAAAATGCACTTATGTGCATTGCACCTACGGAGAAGCTCATTTCCCCTGGCCCGAGGGGACTGACAGCCACAGCGTTTGCTGGGAACAGCTCCATGATGTCCTCCTGGTGCCCCACTGCATCTGAAGGGAAGACAAAGCAAAAAGTGGAGAGAAAAGTTCTGTTTTCCCACCTTTGGGCTGTTCTGGAGAGCTTCTGCCCCTGAGACAGAGGGTCACTCTGGTCATCCCACACACAGAGGAGCAGAAGCCTTGCTGGTGTCTCCCCACCAGCCGCAATCCCCACCCTTGCAGGAGTGACAGCATCCCAGAGGGGAGACCACAGGCTCGTTTTTTATTGCAAGTGCAATATTATTATTTTTATTCTAAATGCAGATGTTGTCCTCTGCCACCATTTCAGGCTGTGGCATGCCAGGCAGCCACAAGGAGCTGCCAGAATTCCAGGATGGAGTAGAAAACCCTGCCTTTGGCTTTGACCTGGCACCTTGGCACCTTTTTGGACAATTGGCACCTTGAAGGGGTTCATGGAGATGGAGGGGGTGCCTCTTCCTTTTACAGAGAGGTGATGAGCTCTTTCTTCCACACAATGTAAAAGAACATCTATTGTGAATGGAGGAATTCAGTTTCCATAGAAAAATGATCTCTTTATGTATCAGAAAAATACCTGCTACTTCCAGTCACAGAATGATAGTATGGTTTGGGTTGGAAGGGACCTTAAGGATCATCTCATTCCAACCACCATGGGAAGGAAACTTTTCACTAAACCAGATTGCTCAGAGCCCAAAAAACTCCACATAACCTCTACAGAAACAAAATCCCCTGTGCTTAAAGTCCTTAAATCCACCCAGAACGCCTGTATTTAATTGTCTGACCAGCAACACCTTCAGTGATTCAGTGAGGAAAGAGAGGCAGACACTCAACCCACAGCAGATTTCAGTCCCCAAACCCACCTCTGCGGCAGTGTGAAGTCACTTTCTTGCTCCTGCCTCCCCCCAGCCACATCAGTGGCGCGTGGCGTTGGCACAGATGGCGGCTGTGGCACGGGCAGAGCATGCCAGCTGTCGGGGACACAGGTGCGGATGCTCCCGCTCGCTGCTCTCTGGAAACCAGACCTCCAGGAGCCAGGCTCCAAGAGGAGAAAAGGGACCTTGCCCATGTTTCCACTTCTCTCACTTAGCTGCTGAATAAAAGATCACAAGCAAAAGCGTCTCTTAAAGGCCGTTGTGCACAATGCTTGAGTTGATAAGTTTTCAGAATTTTGTCACAGTAAATAGGCAGCATATTGTTACAGCCATTACTATGCACACTTGACACACGGATCCATCCATAAAGCAATTTGAGAACAAGGCACCAGTTATTCAGGCCCTCGTTGTAATCCCAATATCTACCTTATCCCAAATGGCACAGGCGACTGCCCACGTGTCCTTTATGGGGGTGAAATATGGAAGTAGGCAGGAGAAAATTCAAGATTCATCATCACTCGGAGTTAACATCACCTCAACTGCATGGCGATTTTCAAATTACTGATGTTTATTTTCAAATCCATGGCTCTACAGGTTGGAGGGAAGTCACTGAGGGCTGTATTTATCAGTGAGTGACAGGAGTGAGGATCAATAACCAACTCCCATCAATGATGTAAGAGTTTCCCATTTCCTTTCAGAGCTATCGACAGCTATTCTACAAAGCTGAGCTGCCGGGATGTCAAACACACTCATTGATTAGGAATGGGGAATTATGGAAAAGCCCTTCCGCCATCCATCAGGGTTTTCATCGGTAGCTCAGCCCGTGGCTTTTCAACAGCGTGAGAATGCTCTGTCTCCGTGGGAATTGGGAAAACAGGAGTTGGGAGCGGCTGCCAGCTGGAATCCAGGGAAAGGCACCGTGCCCCAGCCATGGCTGCTAGGGTGATTTAGGGCTCTGGCTGCTCGGCTCTGCCAAATGGAAGGAGCAAGGGTCAGGGAAGGCACACGAGGGAAAGAAAGGTTTGGTGGAGTCACAATTTTACAGCAAATTTTCGTCAAAGAGGAGCAGCCACAAAGAAAGGGGCACACGAGAAAGGTGACGTGGATAAAGCAGCCTGATCGTTCCTACGCCTTCCATGAATATCTGGATGTCAGCTGAGCTGTGAGGATGCTCAGGGGTTTTGCCAAGGATGTGAGATTTCACTTGGTTTCCCTGGAAATCCCGCCTTTCAAAGGCAAATTGGGGTTTGCTCCTGTTGTTCAACATTGCTTTTTGTATGCAAATACAGACCAAAACACCCCAAAAACGGATACTGGGACAGTCATAACAAGACCCCACAGAATCCTGGAATCATAGAATTGTTCAGGTTGGAAAAGGTCTCTAAGATCAAGACTTCCAGCACTGCCAAGGCCACCACTATCTCATGTCCCCAAGTGCCACATCCACAGTTTTTTTGAATTCTTCATGGGATGGTGATTCCCCTATTTCCCTGAGCATGTGGCTTTAGATTTCTCCAACAGTTTATATATTCCAGGCTATTACCGATCAAGGCTAAACTTGTGTGTACAGATAAAGGTTTATTTAGGACTTCAGGCAATCCATGAACCAGTCCAGGAAAAGACAATAAAAAGCTGTGAAATGTTGAAGAAAACACCAAATCTCATCTCACCTGAGCAGGGATGCAGGGATAAAGCAGGTCTGAACCCTTCCTCTCTGGTCTGGTCTTGCAACAACATCATGGTGCTCCTCATCTAAAACTGCAGCTCTACAATAAAACCACCAAAGCCAACACGAGAAAGACTCTACTGAGTAGTTTTTAAATTAATTAGTTTTGGGTTTTTTCTGGGCGGGTTGCGTAATGAGTCTTCACAGAAGCTGCAGAAAGATAAAAGTGCTGAAGACTCGCTGCCTTGTGGCACCCAGTCACCACTGCATGAATATCAGGAAAAAGTAGGAGCATGTCTCCAACTGGGATAGCAAAACCTGGCCTGATGGAGTGGCTCACGTGGTCTCTCTTGGCTGCTCCGTGCAATACCTCCTTTGTTTGTTCCTAGCACAGCTATTTATATCACACACTCAACTGAAAGGCAAGCAGCCAAAGGTTTGCTTTTTAGGGTTAGTTTGGGCAAACGCCCAAACCTCTGGATGCTAAACTCTCCAAACCACCAGGGTTTGCAGAATTAGGTTGGAAATCACACACAAATGGGCTTTCTCCAAAATCATTTTTGCACTCCATTTGTAACAGAACCAGTCTCTTGACATGTTTTTATATTTTTCTATGAAGGTCTAACCAGGATATGAAAGCATTGAATACTAATGAAGAAAAAAAAAATGACAAGTTAACATTGCCCAACTTGACTGGAAATACAGTGCAAGAAATAACATTGCCTCACGTTGCAGTGGAGGGAATACATCCTTCACTCGGGAATATGGTGTTGGATCTGGTGGTGAGGTACCAAAAATAGATTTCATTTTAATTAAACAGATTATAGAGGTATTAATAGAGGGGAGAGATCCTCCTGGAAAGAAGAGAAATGGCAGCTGAGGCAAGAGAAATGTCATGAACAGTTTGTTCCGGGGGTTTCTGTGAGCCCAGAGGTGCTCCAAGGTCCCCACGGGACAATGTCCTGCCTGTACAGAGGAGGACTTGGCCAGGATGGCCTGAGCTCACATTTCCAGCTCATTTTTGGCCCTGAAGACCTGATGCTCCACTTGGACCAATCCATCTTCATCGCTGGAGCAGGGAGAGTGATTGTGGCAGCGGGGACCGGGTCCTCTAACGCTCAGCTGGGCAGCGCCGGTGAGCGCGGTGCCACGGCCCTCGTGTGCCAAGTGACCACCCGGCCAACTTGCCAGGCTCGGGCTGGCAGCCAGCTCCTGACAGGCACATTCCCAGCTGCTCTGGCTCGTGTGGATTAGCCAGAAAGCTGAAGGAGACCACGCAGAGTCCTTTGCCCGGAGCTGGAGGACGCGCACATGCGGGTCCTGAGCAGAGCCAGACGATTCCAGGTGTGGTCTGGATGTTCCACCTTCTATGCAGAAAAATCTGGGGAAGGTGGCAATATTTGGGAAGTAGGTTTGGGGAAAGGAGCACAACTCCATCACCATCCAGACCCCTGCACAGCTGTTTGAGACATAAAATAAGGCAAGGAGCCTTCTGCACAGAAAAAAATCCTTAAAAAGCTTCCTGAGGTTAAAATATTATTCTAAATTTGATTCTGAAATGTCTTTCTGTTTGCAAAGCACCTAAAAACCACCTAAATACTACATTTGAAGAACAAAGGTTATTTCAAAAACCATGATTAATTAGTAAAACATTTTGAAAACTGTTCTATGATATGTTCTATAATTTTTCAAGTTGGGATATTCATTGAAACAAACCCTGTGAATGACTCCCTCTTGAATGACTCATCATTTTCCCCAAGGAAAGGTGTCATTCCATATTCGTCAGCCATCCCTATCCTGAAACAGCATGAGGCCCCACCACATGGATCCCTGCACCCAGAGATGTCCTTCCAGCCAGGGATTTTGCCCAGCAGGCAGCTGCAAACCAGTTGTTTTTTTTCTCCCACCAATATCTTTCACATTTGTGTTGCATCCTACAAAAACTCTCCTTTTCCCTCTGTTACAAAGACCTGGATGCAGGAATTAGGAGTTGAAACTCTTAGACAAGATACAGATGTACACATTAGGCCACTGCATCCATTCTCCTTATTAAAGATCAAGCCCCATTTTATATACTTAATTTTGATTTAGTTAACATTTCAAGTGAAAGACAAAATGCTTCGTGTCTCCCTTAATAATAGACATATCCAAGCAATATCCCATAATACAGAATTGTGTTGGTTTTTAATCAAACTCTCTATTGTTTTCTTCTTTTAAATTACAGATGATCTGTGCCTTCCCAATTTGTCACTCAGCAATGCAGCAATTCCACAAAAACACATATTTCTAAAAAACTCTGAGAAACATCTTGTAATATTCATGCAGCAATGCTGTGTCTTTTTAAACTTTCACTACCTGTGCATTTTAAAGCATTTTTTCCAATGCCCTTGCTGCCTAATTTGAGAAACAAATCCACAGTCCCGAGCAAAACTGAAGGTGGACATATGTGTCCTTGTCTAGTCACTAATGTCCACTATTCCCATGTATTACAGTGGTTTATCAGCTCCCTCCTTTAAAGAATTTGACAGGAGCTTTTTGCCTTTGGCAATCCAGTTGCAGTCTCGTTCTACATCTGTTTTGATTGTCAACCTAATTCTGAGAGCAGTCAAAAACCTAGTCAGATCTCTCATGAATATCTTGGCAGGTTATGGCTTATTTAGGCTACGAGTAGCTCTGTTGGAACAGCATCCAAATATACTACAGATTGACTCGCACAAATATAAATCCCTCAGTGTTCACAATTCCTTCCTGCAAACAATTAAGAAAACGCCTCATTGAGCAAAGATGCAAATAACAGTCTGCAGCACCTCCACCAGGTTGTGCCCTGGCTTGTGCTGAGCCTCCCTGCCTGCCTCAGTTTCCCTGCTTCCCTGCCTGCCTCCTTCCTGGCTTCTTCTCTGCCGGCTTGCCTGTCTCCATGCCTGATTCTCAGCCTTCATCCCTGTTTCCCTACCTTTTTCTCTCTCTCTCCCCCTCCCTTCCTGCCTGCCTCCTTCCCTGCCACTCTGCCTCAATTCCTGCCTCCATGTCTGCCTCCCTCCTTCCCTGCCTCCCCACCTCCATCTCTCCCTGCTTTGCCTCCCTGCCTCCTTCCCTGCCACCCTGCCTCAAATTCTGCCTCCATTCCTGCACCCCTCCCTCAAATCCTGACTCCATGTCTACCTCTGCCTGCACCCCTGCCTCCATCCCTGCCTCCTTCCCTGTCTGCCAGTCTCACTGCCCATCTCCCTGCCTTCCTGCTCCTCTGCCTTCCTGCTCCCCTGCCTCCCTCCCTGCCTCCCGTGCCGCAGCCTCAGCTGCACGCGGGCTGAGCTCTCCTCCAGCTGCAGCAGCAGCAGCAGCAGCAGCAAGGTGAAGCGCGGGAGCTCTTCAGGGAGGGGAGAGCAAATTAAAGCTCACTGCAGGAAAGTTGTGCCCCTGGCACTCTGCTCATGCAACAGCTGCAGATACAACAACGATCATCTGACATTCTGACATATACGTTGAGCAAAGCAGCGAGCGAGCCAATGCCGACACAACCTCGCGCAGGGCTCCGAGTCCCAGCCTTGAGCAAAACAGGTGTATGACATCCTGTTGCCAGTCTTCAGAGGTTATGGGTACGAGGAGAGACATCTGAGAGAGGAGCAGATGAAAATAACAAAGAAGGTTAAGGCTCGGGTTGACAAGCTCATTGATAATATTTTAGATGGAGCAGACCTGCACGTTGACTACAAATTGCTCCTAATGTCTCCCGTAGACTGCAGGCCCCAGTTGAAGTGAAAATGGGCTCATTCATTACTTTCTGCGAGCAAATTCCTGCGAAAAGGAGCCACTGCGACCCAGAAACTCCAGCTGTCCTTGGGGGCCGAGGCTGCAGAGCTGTCTTGGTGCCAGAGCAGCAGCATTATGTTGTGTGGCCTTCAGGCTTCCATGTAAGTAAACTGGAGCAATGAAATCCTTTAGTAAATATTTTTGAATTTGGTGGAAAATCCTGTTGCAGCATTTTGCTTTTTAATGTTCTGAAACTAATTGATTATCTAATAGGAGGCAAGGACTTTGCCAGGAAAGGCATTGCTCTCATATTAGCATCTAGGATGTGGCTGTTTGTGAAATTTCACTGGGAAAAAAATGGCATTCGGAGAAGAATTTTAAATCCAGTCTTTTAAATTTTCACATTCTAGACATTACGGCCCAGAAACAGCACATGGGCTGCCATTCCTGGAAGTTCATTGCTTCAAGTCACATAGCTCCCTAGGCTAATCAGCCTTTACTAAGTTGCCTTATTTTGGGGAAAGAAAACACGTATTAAAGTGAGGCCGTGTCTCCATAAAAGATGCTCGGAAGAGCACTGTTGGATATTAAAGTTAGCATCTGCTATTGTCTGGTTAACAATTGGCAATTACCATTAGTTTCCACTGTGGCTGATGGAGTCACAGATGGCTGATTGAGTCAAGTAAGTGCACTTATTCCTATGGAGGGGTGTGCTGTAGCAGGAAAATACTTACACTCACATCACATGCAATCCAGGCAGAAAGTCATGAGGCAGCTTCCAAAAAGTCACTTCCAGCTTGTCTGGCCTGTTTGAGATAAATCCCAAAAGATGCTGTAAAGAAGGGCTGTAAAAACAGAAAAAAATAGAATCCAAACTGCAGTCAGGGGTTAATACACACAGAGAAAATCAATTTATTGTGACCTGCAGAGGTACCACTGTCATTACAGGTAAAGCTGCTGGGAGAAATTTGGGTGGCTTCTGTTCTTTTTTAATAAAACTGGCTTGCTCTGTAGCACATTAAAAACATTCTGCTAATCACAATTTATCATGTTTAGTAGAAAATCTTCGCCACTTGGTTTGCATGTCCTTAATTAGAGATTTAATAAGTAGACAACTGTTTGAACACAGTCACTTTGCCCATTAACATCAGGTACCTTGGTTTGATTTAACACCTACAACTGCTAATACATTGCACCATTCCATAATGGGACTTTTATGCTTCTCCTAATTCCAAGGGATTAAATTTAAATGTGCCTTTCACATCTGCATGCTGGAATTCTGAATTCCTGATAGTTTTCACCTGGTGTCTGTTGCACTTTTCACCTGACTGCATCTTGAGATTTCTCACTGTTATCATGGCTCAAGGGATGTCCCCTTCAGCTGGAGGATGAGACAGGAGTTCTGCTGTGGGTTGCCCTTTACCAACAGGAGCATTGCCCTACCCAGAACCAGTCCAACATCCACCCAGCACCTAAAGATATTTAAAAATACTCAATCCCTGGCAATGCCAACAGGAGCCAGGCACCTCCAACCCTCTGGCTTAAACCAGTGTTTGGTGTTCCCACCCCAGGCGGCACCACTGCTCCTGTTACTGTGAGATCCAAGCTTTGCCAACCCCTCCCATGCCAACCACAGCCACTCACAATTCCTCTAGCATCGAATCCTGCTCTTATCCTCCCCAGAACGCTTTGAGGATTATGATCACTTTCCTTGAGCCTGCGCGAGAGGATCAGCTGAGCTTGGAACAACTGCAGACAGCACAGGAGAGTCAAACGAGGCTAAAGCCACCAACTGGCTCTTGACCATCTCAGGGGAGTTTGGATCAGGTCCTGAGTAAATCCCACATGTGTTTTGCTTTGAAAAAATTTCTGAGATTAGTTTTCCAGTCCTATTACATCGTCAGAGACTCCAGACATTATTGGATGTGAAGATGTTCATAGCAGGGATTTGGAACTAGGTGATCTCTAAGGTCCCTTGCACCCCAAATCATTCTATGATTCTATGTGGAGACCTAGAAATAAAAAAGAAAAAAAAACTAAAAAAGAACCAAACCAGTGAAACTCCTTTGTTTCTATCTTATTTCTGACAAGCATTTTCAAAACACCTTTGCCAATCAGTTCTTAAAAAGCAGCATTACCATTTTCTGCGAAACTCTCTCCAGGGTGTGTTTAGAGCACACCTCGCACAGGGAGAGGATGGGGTGAGGACACATCACGCCCGTGGCAGGGGCTCTGAGAAGTGATTTTGGTGCTCTTAGCTCAGTGCCTGGGCTCCCTCACAGCCCAGAAATGCCCCGATTTGGCAGCGAGCTCAGTGTTTGCTCGCGAGGCGCACGGGGAGCGCGGCTGAGTGGTTCCTCCCTGGCCGCTGCCCCCCTTCCCTCCACATTTCATTCATCACCAAAAAAAAGGGAGAAAACCCCCAAATCAGGCTCACTGTCGAGCTATCCCTCCCATTTCTGAGGACGACTGCCAAGCTAACACACAGATGATTTTTCTTGGCATCTTTATTTTTCGATGATGTTTTTTCAACGCTTAGCATTAAGCTGAAATATTGTTTGCCAGGGATCACTGCCCATCAGGTGCTTTATTACAGATGAAATTAGATTTCTTTACAGTTGCACTGGAAGAGAAGAGAGGGATAATGTGAGTAGCTTTTTAAAAGTGACAGTCAGTTCAGCAAAGCAGGAAAAAACACACTGCCCCTCCCTGATGAAAACTGTTTTCCTTATCTCTCCAAAATTAAAATTCGATATAAACAAACAAATAAATAAATAAATAAGGGGAGAAAAACACAGCTTAACGTATTTATAGTACTGGAAATATATTTTTTTCCAGCATGGATATTTTCATTCCTACAGATTTAACCATCGGTTTGCTCAGTTTCACTCAGCAAGCAGCAGCCAAAATCCCACAGCTTTTTACAAGAGGGTATTCTCAAGGAATATCTTCTCCAGGGGAAAAAAGAAAAAAAAAAAAAAAAAAAAAAAAAAAAGAACACAACCCTAAAGGTAAGTTTTGGGAACATTTGGTGCCAGTAAGACAAAGCTCGTTGCCGCGGTACCCAGCGCTGGCAGAATTCCACGCGATCCCGCCCAGTGCTCCGCTGTGCATCCTTCTCCTGCGCAGGGAAGGCACAATAAACCAGCCAACATTGGCTCCCACACAAAACATGTTAACTTTGGGACATGCCAGGCAGCTTCTCAGCCCAGGTACGTTTTCAAAAGAGCAGATTTATTTTCAAAGGAAACTCCTTTTGCACGTTTCTCCCTGAAGCCACTTTAAAAGGGTTTGGTGGGGTTTGGGTGGGGTTTTTTGTGGCGGGGGGAGGCAGGTCAGAGAGATTTTTTTTGGCCTCTAATCCAGCAAAGAAACCTAAATTTTGCACCTGCATAGCGCTGAAGGCAGAGGCTGGATAAAGCTGTAAATTGTTTAACAGCCAATCTGGAGAAGGAGCAGTGCTCAAAAACATAATACCTCTGGAAGGCTGGAGGCAAGATTCATTTAAACAGTTTTCACTGTCATCGATGTCACCAATTTGAAGCTTGTCTTGTTTACCGGATGAAGGTTTCACACTGTGTCAATGTTCTGCCAGGATTCAGCATTAAAATGAGCAGTTAGTACAAGTCAGCCATAAACATGGCAGATCTGTTAGACTGGCAGAAGCCACCGCGAGCTCCCTGGTGCAGCTTTTAAGCACTTGGCATGCTGCTAGCTCAAACTGGAGAGGGGGCTGTGAGCATCATTTGGGCCTGAGTGCAATGCACTTGAAATAATTACTTTAATCAGCAAAAGTTAATTACTTTAAATCATAAATTAATGGCGGAGCATTTGGCAGAGCCTGATGTGTGTGGCGAAGCTGTCAAGCAAAAATCACAGGTGAACCTGCGACCCTGTCTCAATATCACTGGATGAAAGAAAGGAGCTCACCTACTGTGCGTGCCACTTCTGCCACATTAAAAAGAACTCTTTGTAACAGGAGAACAGCCACCTTAAACTGTCACCTATAAAAAAGGGACTATAAACAAGCAGATTGCTGCTAAGCAGGTGCTGCTGGAGGAGTTGGCCCTTGATAATAATAAGATCTTAAAATGGCATCTGCCTTTATTTTATAGCACAATTGGAAAGATGGTTAAAAGTAATAAACCCAGCTGATATGTTTTATGAGTTAGTAGTTAGCAGTGTTTGTGGGGGAGGGATCCAAGATTTGGGGGGGAGCTGCTGAGGACTGGGAGCAGCTTGGAGGGGAGTTAAGGGGAAGGGGAGGGCGCAGGAGCCACGCGGGGACCGGGGCTGGGCGGCGGCTCCACGTCCCCAGCCCCACACTCTTTAGATTGCATTTCTTATTCCACCTGACAGCCACTTCCAGTTTGAGGCAGCGCCATGGAAGAGTCCAGGAAAGCAGTGAAAACCCTTCTGCAAATCCATCCTTTACACCTGCTCCTTGAGGAAGAGCCCACACTTGGCTTGGCTGAGTTTTATGTCATTGTTTAGGGAGACAAGGTGTGTTTCATTAAAAAACATTTTGACTATTAACCCATTTAAAAAAAAATTATAACAAATAGTTTTAAAATAAACAAGTTTATAGTAAACAGCTTCAAAAATTTGTTAATGAAAAGAGGAAGATAAGGCAAGGCTATGTAGCCACCACACTGAGCCCTGAGATCATTGATTCAGTTCCTGAAATTCAGAAGAGAAGAGCAGAGAATGTCTGGAAAATATTGAAGTTGGGAAAAACACCTACAGCACTTCGGAAAATAATATAAAGTTAAATCATACCAAAAAAAATTGGTTTCTTTTTGAGGGAAAGGGAGAATATTTGGATTTAAGGTCATGGACATATTCATGTCTAGGGCCATCTACGTATTTAATACACATGTTAAATATTGATATAAATACTGACATCAAATATAATTCATTCCCTAAATTGACTTTAGAGAATCAGACTTTCCAAAGGAGAGAAAAAGCTCTGGGTACCTCAATACTCTGAATTTTTTCAGGGTGATCCAGCAATCCCAGTTCCATAATGCCAGTGCATTAAGGGCGCCTTGCAGTCTGCTCAGAGTTGTCTTTGACATCTAAGGAGAAAACAAAGGTGAAAAAGTGTTATGGACTGCATTCAATTCTATGAAGTATTTCCACAAAATACCTAAGGATAGAATTTTCTTTTTTTCCCGGTACCTAGGAAAACCCCCCTATCTCCCATCCAACCTCCTGCCTGATAAAAAGCCACCAAAAGGGAAGAAGGACTTCGCAGAGCATCCCTCAGATGTCCCCTACCTCTGCCACGTGCTCTGAGTGCAGTCCTGGTGACCTTGGGTTAGAGAATTCCCCAGGGAAGATTCTCAGACCCTCCAATCATCCCTCCCATCACTGACCTTCACCCACTGCTCCTTGGGGACTTCCCAGGGCTTTGCCTTTGGGACACAGGCTGTGGAGCAGCCCCCTGAAGCCAGAGGGGGATCCTGCAGGTTCACTGGGTGAACTTCACTGTGTTTTAAAATACTGAATTTAAAACTTTTACTTTGGCTGGGAGTGACAAATTCCTAAATTTGTATAGGGCTGCTGTTCTTCCCCTTTCTGGTGAGCCTCAAAAATACAGAGACAGATATCCCAAAGCCTGCAACTGCTTTTTTCCCCCAAACAACCTCCTCCTGCAATTTTGTCACTCTCCAGTGTGAAAGAGGAACCATCAGGAACTTCTGTCGCCAACAGCACTGTGGAAAACTGTTGATTTAGGCTGTGCTGAGGTTTGCTCTGCAGCTCAATAATTCACAAGTGTCCAAATGAGCTCTGCATTGACAGCATTATTGGTGCCCCTGCTAATCCTACAAAACACACCAAACTATAGAGCAGCATTTTGATTAAATTCCTCAACTTTCCATGATCCTAGATGCTGTTTTATGCATGACCTTGAATGCACATAACCAGAAATTTTCAATTCACAGAGACCTTCTCTTTGCAAAATATGGTAAGTGCATCAGGAGCGGATGTCTAAGTAACAGCATCCAAAATTTAATCAAAGATTGCCTCGGACAACTGCAGAAAGTCAGGCTCTCCCTCAGTGAGATAACTTGCCAGAATACTCATTGCAGAGGTTGCCAGAGAGGTGACTGAATACACAGGCTGAAATTACTTCCCTGGGCTTTCCTTTGTTCCACAGAGGTGCTAAAGTTTTTAATATTACAGTTTATTACAGATGTCCTTTTAGCCAGCAGCAGCTTGGGTCAGCTGTGGTGGGTCCCAGGGTTGGGACCTCCAGAGGTGCTGAGGAGAAAACTTCTCCTTAAACTCCCTGAAAAAAGGGTATCAAAGATCCCCACAACCCCAGAGGAGGGAGGAAACTGCACGGACAGTGCCATGGGGAGCAAGGAGTGGGGTTATTCCCCAGCAAAAACCAGACTCTGGGGGAGATTTAGGAGGGAGTCACTGCCACCAGTACATGCACCAGCTTTTCCACATAAAATAATGAAGGAAATTCAATTGTTTAACTGACTACAATTAAGTCATGGCAGCCCAGGTGAACACCCTGGGTGCCACACTGAGCTCTGCCCCACGGCTGGCCCAGCCAGAACCTCCCTAAAACCAGCAGATCCAGATTTTCCATCTCCAGGACAATACAGCCTCAAAACACCAGGCTTAGTCTGGAAGGTGTTAGCAAATCCAAGGGAATTTGGATTTCTTTATGAGCTCCTCAACACATAAAATCACTCATGCTCTGCAAGAAGCTGGTCTGCTCATCTGGCACGGAACCCCCGCAGGTCCAGCGTGCAAAAGCCGTTTGGAACAATAAGCTGGAACGCAACAGTTTGTATTGTGAAACCTCAGATATCTTCAATATTTACATCTCCTGGCCCCAAATCCCCGCTCTGCACCCCTTTTCCCAGGCCCTGTCCCTGGCAGGAGCTCAGCACACAGTGGCACTGATGTGCAGGCCAGGCAGCTGCCAAAGCACGGCGGCGCGGAGAGCCCCGGAGCACAAAAACCTTCCAGCCAGCAGGCACCACCAGGAGCAGCAACCTGGAGGGACAGGGAGCATGAAACTGTGCTCTTTCACAGCTATTCAGGCGTGTTTCATCCACTTCTTTATTAGTATTCCACCCTAAACACGCATTGAAGCAACTGGATGCTAAGAAAGGATGGACTTCACAGAGCATTCATTTTTTTTTTAATATTTTTTCGTCCTCAGCACCCAGGCTGTTTCAAATTAAAGAGAATCCGGCTTCAGGAGTCGGTGCTATTTTAATCATTCCAATGTGTCCAGTACAGGAGATGAACTCAAAAGGTGAATATTAAAAGTAGTTGTGGAATTCAGTCATTTCACGAATGAACACATAATAGCCAAAGGCAAAACCGGAAGGCAACTTCACTTCCAATCAGTGTTTTCATTTTATTGAAACCAGATTGGAATTCCTGGAAAGAAGCCTACATATCACATCTTTAATACTAATTTTCATATACTCCAGTAAAACTGTCAGGGTGAATCAGTTGTTGAAGAAAGCTTCCTGTATAATTTACAGATGTACCTCCCTGTAGCCTGCGATTTCGTCCTGAATCAGAAATGTGGTTTTGATCACGCTCGCAGATTTCCTCTCACCTGTGCAGGTTTGCCTCGGCTCTAATTTGATTATTAAAATGGGATGTTTTATGGCAAAGCTGGTGATAAAAGTGAGCCAGCTGCTGTGTACCAGGCAGGCTTTACTTACGTGCTGCTTTACATCCCCCCAAACACCTCGCAGAGGAGCTGCAGGTCCGAACACAGACACACAAACCCAAATGCATCTTCCCAGCACAGAACAACCCCGGGAACCCACACCACTCTGTCTGCTTGGTGCAAACACCTGCCCAAAAGCCATCAAAGCATCGATAAGTGGCATTTCCAACGGGAGATAACTCCAGCCCTTGGATGGTGGCTGCAAGAGCCTTCCCTCCTAAGCCCCACCACAAACTCAGCGCTGGGTGTTTGAAGCGGGGGCCAGCAGGGCTGGGTGGCCACCAGCCACAGAGGCCATTCCGTTCTGCACTGATAGCTGCTCTTTTTTGTTTCCTCACGAGCTGCCAGGCTGCCAGATCCTCCTGCCAAATCCCTTCCCTGCAAGCTCTCAGAAGAAAGGAGGGCGAGAGCGCTCGGGAGGCCCCCGTGTGTAAATTCCCTCAAGTGCTGCATTATTCCTGCACTGGGCAGAAGGGATGGGGTCAGCAGTGGGATGTGGGGTTGTTGTAGGGCTGCTCCACCTTTAGGAAGTGTCAGCACTTCCATTAAAACTCCATTAATCTGGGGTTTGTAACTCATCTCTAAAAATTTGCTCGGGCTGCAGGAACTTGGCAAACAAGGAATGTGTTGTGGGTTTTTTGTTGTTATCCCCCCCTCAGTTGTTAAAAAATCCATGGTTTGGCTGCTTTGGAAGCGTCTTTTGACACATGTATAAAATGTTTATTAGTTTTAGACATTTTTGGGCTTGTAAAACTCAAAATTATCTTCATTATTAAAAAATGAAATTTAAGGAAGCTGGAGGGCGTCTCCAGAGGCATTGACACAAATCCTGATGAGGCCACATGTATAAATAAGAGTTTCCTTGTCCCAGACCTGTCTCCACCCATGTGCTTCACAAAACCAGGGCTCTGCCCTGGCACAGGGGAAATTCTTTGGGAAAAGTGAGGCAACACCAGGTGAGCTGGTGAAGGCATGGACAGGAGGTGGTGGTGCACCCCAGCCTGCCCCACAACTGGGAAAAGAGCCCACTGATCCCCTCCCCTTATTCCAGCACCACAGCATCCAGCCACAGGTGACAGAAAAATCTGAGCAGAATGTTGAAATCTGGTATTAAATATTGCAGTCTGTACTTAAACAATCTAATTGTGGGAAGGGAGGACAGAAAGTGCAGGGAAATGGCTGAGGAGCCAGTGGTAAACCAGCCAAATATCACATACAACGTGTTCCTTCAGCCAAAACCTCAATTTGGCTTTTTGGGGTGAAGATGTGTTGTGTTCTGGCAGTGGGAGTGGGGTAGTGGTGCCCTGGCATCTAACTCCCAGCTCCTCAAAACAGCAGGATGCTGAACAAAATAAACCAGAATATACCCAATCTGCCCCAAAATAAACCAGAATATACCCAATCCAACTTCTATTTGTATTTGAATTTCTGCCAGCACCATCTATTTCAATCCTTGAGACTTTTTGTTGTTTTGTTTGGTTTTTTTTTCCAAAATATAGGATGATTTTTTCAGTATTAAAAAAAGTGCTTTAAAAATGTAGCAGCACAAGTGGGTTAATGCATGAGCCTCTCACCTCCAGAGATGTGGTTTCAAAGTCTGCTTGGGCTGTCACATCACGGGCTCAGGGCTCCCTGGCACGTCTGGCTGCAGCCAATCCATCACTGGGTTATCACAGGGCAAGGCTGCAGCACAAGGCAAGGAACGAGGTTAGGAATTGCATACACTTGGAATTTCCCAATTAGATCCAGCTCTTTCTCCAGCTAACAGCTAAATCCAGCAGCATCCGTGTGTTTGAAGCACATGGAAGTTGGGTGGAGGTGTTGCTTGCTTGACACCCTGCTGGGATTGGGATTTTAAAAACACACACTGAGGTCTGTTCAGTCAGCAAAGTGTGCAAACACACCCTGAGCTTCCAGGCTATGCTTAAAAAAATTTGATATCTGATATATTTTAAATATTTATTGTTGATGTTGCATAATTAACTTTGAAAGGTGATGGTTTTAAGGATGCTGAGGTGTGCCTACACCTGGAGTTTGGGGTGCTGTGGAAGAAGCTCTCTGAGCACCAAGGGTGCATCACTGCCCTGCAAGCCAATAGCAATATTCCATATATCCCTCTGGAGCTCTTCCCTGCTGGGTGGGATGGAAGTCCCAGTAGGTATCCAGCACTCCCTATGGAATGGGGAGAAAAAAAAAAAGGGAAGATTTTTGTTTATTTCTGTTGTGACAGAAGAAAACTGAGAATTTTTAACATCCCCAGACAATTATCAGGCTTGGCTCTCATTGCCTGATTCTGCCTTTTCCCAAACCCAGACTTACAGGGTGATCCCAAGGGATTGCTTCCTCTAGGGTGCTCCAGACCTTCCTCTAGGATTGCTCCTTGAAAAGACCAACCCAAATCCTAATTTTCCTACTCATGCTTCCAATTAAAACATCTCCATATCTAACCTGCATCAGCCACACACATCCTTATTCTGCATTACTGCCATCCCTCCAAACAGCTCTTCCTCAGGATTTTTCAGACCTGCACGAGTAAAAAACTGGCCTTCCCAGCACCTCTTTTTTTCCAGTGTTGTAGCAACATCAGCTTTGAGCAGCTCTTAGTGAATGGATAGAAAGTAAAATTGAAATTATAGTACATGAGCAAAAACTCCATCAAACCCAAATCCTTCAAAAGGCACAGACCTGGAAATTTGCCTTAAACAAGGAAAAGAGTAAATAGTGATTTAACTGTCTGTTAAATGCAACTGCAAGTACTTTGCTTCCCAAATTTCCCATTGCAATCTAAGATTTCTCTGTGTTTGGTTTCTCTTCATACTTTTCCCTCGGCTCCCACTGCAGATCCCATCACTTCTCAACAGCCCTGGGTGGGTGGATGGTCCCTCCAACCTCACAGGACAACTCTTTCCTCTTTGGTTTTGCTGAACTATGTCACAGATTAAAAATATCACAACTGCATTTCAAAAGATGAAGATTTTTTATCTCTGTCTCCCTTAAAATTTACACAAAGTGATATGAAACTTTTTAACCTTTTTCTGTGGGTGATACTGAGTTACCAGTGACCAGCCCACGTGCCCTGGGGAAGGCAGGGACATCTCCAGCAGCAACCCAAGAGTGAGCACAGCCCTAAACACCTTCTGAGGTAACCAGAATAAAAGAAGAAACAAGAATATTTCTGTGTAAAAATACAGAAAATACAGAAGACCTCAGAAGTTTAACACAAATCTCTAATCCACAAGCACTCACATCTGTGTTTCCTGCAGCATTTCATTTCATCAAATCATAAAAAAGGAACCCAAACCCAGGAGGGACCAAGAAGCACCTTGAGGAATGAGAGCCCACGATTCCATTTGAGCATCAAAGCTCACAAAAGGGTGGATCCTGGGAAGCATTTTTTTGTAGTGCTTGGGCATAAAGCAGAGATAAGGCTGGGGATCCTGAGTACGAATGGAGGACTCCCCTTTCCTGGCAGAGCACCAAACAAGCAGATCTGTAACTTCCAGCATCATTTCATCACTGTGGAAACCTGGATTCCACCAGATGAGGCTTCCTGCTGAAATAGTTGTCATTTTCTTGGAGGCTCTGCGAGCAGAACCAAAAGCTTCTTCAGTGTGGACGGGAGGACTGGGAAGGTGGGGAAGGAATAACTCTTGAAAAAAGAAAAGCATGAAAAGCAAACAGGAATTTCTTACTTAAAGCCTTGTTCCAAATCCGGAGTCAGATTTTCTTACCTGAATTTTGGAGAAGCAGCAACTCCTATTCCTTCTGCTTTCCTGGAAGACAAAGAGGACTTTGGTCAGAGAGTGGATGTTGGTGCTGCGTTTTTGCCAGGATGTGGCAGGGAATGTCCCCTTGCCCCAGCTCAGTTCCAGCCTTGCCTCATTCACCAGGGAAGTGTCACTGGAGGATGCCAAGTACCTTCCCCAGGGGGTGACTTGGAGGACTCTCCCCATTAGGAAGTGATCCATTGGGATGAGAAGATGAACATGACAGCCTCTCCCAGCTGGTCACACTTGCAGGATTCCTTTTTTTTAAGGCCTGAGAAGCTTTGGCAGCCAGCGGTGCCCATAAAATCCCTGTCACACAGGGCAGGGAGATGGGAAGGACACGCTGCCACCTTCACTGTGCCCTCCAGTGTAAATCACAAACCTCAAGAGCTGCTTCTTCAAATTCAAACTGGTTTTTCTCCCTTCATTTTGATTTCCAATGCCTCAAACAAATGAGCCTGGGGCTGGCAGCGAGTGTTGTGCCTTTTGGAGCAGGATGAGGAAAGCCTTTGTCCTGGCTTTGGAGGGCAGCCAGAGCAGAGGCCTCTGCATGGAAAGACATGTGCCTGAAGAAGGCAATATTTTGTCATATTTTCCCCCTTTTGGTTAGTGTCCAATATCACATCTTGGGTCACCTGGTACAGACAATGGAAAAGAAAATCCCACCAACACTGGGAATAGTTGCAAAAAGCCAGAAAGAAAAATGGGGGAGGGGGGGTGTGGAAAAAAATTTCCAAAAATAAAATCTTTCTCAAAAAAGTGTATCCAAACAGCCAGCACTCAGCACTATGAATAAAATTATCAGGCCCAATAAATATTTTATGCTGCCATTCTAATTGCCAAAAAAAGAAGTTAATTTCTGAAGCAAAGTTTCTTTTTTTTATCTTTATTTTTAAACCCCTAACATAATGACTGAATGCCTAATACGAACTTGATAAATTTTTAAAAGCTCTCTTTGAGAAAAAAAAAAAGGATTCAAAGCTGAACTTGAGCAGGAGACCACAGGGAAGTGTCTAATCTTTAGTCGGACGCCTGGCACGGCCCCGCTCCGGCCGGTGCCAGCATTGCATTCTGACAGAACAAGTGTTGCATGAGATGTGAAGGATGACTCCGGTCTGCCGAAAAACCCTGGAGCAGGTGTTCCTCATCCTCATTTGCAATGGAGCATGGCCCCTGGCTCAGTGAGCTGGAGCAAATGCGCTGGCAGGCCCCATCATGTACCTGCGTGCTGAGATGCACTAATGATAATGGATGCAGGCCTATTAACCAGCCCATTTGTAATGGCACACGGCGCTGATTGCTCGGGGAGTGAGTCAGCGCCTTTCCAAGGGGAGCGGGGCATGCCGGGAACCCATGATCCTCCGAGCACCCCTCCTGCTCGCCTGGGCCCACGGCTCTGTTAGTCTTTATTTAATGATACAAATGAATACATGATCTGCTACATGATTGTACACAGAGATAAGGAGCGCCAGGCAGCGCTCGGGCGCCGGATTCGCGCGGGTTTGAGCGGTTCCCTGGTTGGGCCAGGCTTAATCTGGGAAGCATCAACTCCATGGAAGAGTCAAGGGTCCGACAAGCACGCCTAAGCTCAGGGATTTACAGAAAGCTGCTGCTGATCTTCGAGTGAATTTTTTGGCGCATCTAGGGAAAAACATTCTGCTCGGCTTCTATCCTTCATTGCCTGGCTTTCCTTGGGAGGGAAAATCCTCCAAGAATAACCTTTGGAAACACACACCAGGGCTTAATCGAGGTTTGTGTTGTTCTTAAATAACTTCTCTGATGCGTTTTATATCAACGACGCTTGCTGAAAGCCAGTTCTCAGTTTGCGGAATAATGAGGAAGCTCAGAATGGACGCTCCTGTAAAAAGCACTCGTTAATAAATAGATCACATTACTTGTAGGTACTCAATTCCAGGGCCAGCTTAGTTAAACAGGCCCTGTCGGGCCAGAATATTGCAATCAGCAGAATACACTGTAATTATTATTGTAAACTCAAGGCCTGGATTTGCTGTGTTCTTGGCAAACCCCAATAAGCTGCTTACGCTGCTGGTGCTGCAGCCGCTCTTTGGATTCCTCTGCAAAATGTGCAAAAGGGCTCTTTTGTTACTTTTTTTTTTTGCAAAATAGGTGGTTTGGTGGCCAATCTGGTCTAGCAGGCAAATCTCTCCAATTATTTTCCTTAATAAAATGCCCAGCAGACAACACATGGAAATTTATGAGAAAGATCAGCTCTTACCTGAAGTTGTAACAAGCACTTTGTGTAAGTGCAGCTCCCTGTGCAATGCTTCACAATTGAAGCTGTGTAAGCAGAAAAAAAAGACAATTTGTGCACATAAATTCCTGCATCAAAATTATCTGGTGCATTCTTGTGGCTTTACACCACTCCAATAACAGAAACAACTAGGAATAAAGCTTAAAAGTTGATTTAATTAATTATTTGAGTGCCTTTATAGCTAAAAGCAATTATATCCCACCAGCCAGATTGCATCCAACATTCCTAATTTTTTCTGCTTTTCCCTTGACAGTCAAAGATTCGAGTTTGAATGACCATTCAGCCAAAAAAACCCCAAAACCACCTAATATAAAAGAGGTATACACATATCACACATTCACAGTGGTCAGTAAAGGCTGCAAATAAATGTCCACATAGATATAAGCAAGAGAAAACCATATTATGGGAAATTGGGTCTGCTGACCCAGGAAATATCCTGTCTATAGAATTCATAAAGAATGTGAGAAGAATGAGGGGCTTGGCAATTAAATGCAACGTCCCAATATTCCCAATTATCCATATAAAATTTTGCTTTTCTGATTTTGCCTTTGCTCAACTTGCTGCTTTAAAAACCAAACTTGGCAACCCAATCCCCCACCCCCAAGTCCTCACAAACCCCTTTGCTGGCAGCCATCAAAGGGGCTGGAATTTCTCTATATGTATTGTACAGTATATTTCAAAGGAATTTTTCTGCCATGCACAGTATATCAATACTCAATGTGGGAGTAATTTAACTTCTTAATTTATTGCAGCAGTAACAGCATTTTCAAACTGGTCATAAAATATTCTTGTACTCTTCTAATCTGGGTTTTCAATGTTCTATAATGGGAATTCTATGAATAATATTGGGAAGTGAGAGATATTTTATACGGTATCTCTAAGGGAACAGTGTTATTGCATAAAAGTTAGGTGACATGGGAGAGACTGATAGAGGTGGTGTTTAAAAAAAAATTTACCCTTCAGGATTTGTCACATGAATAATAATGATTTAGTGACATTTTTCCTTCCTAAAAATCAAATCTGCTCCAAGATAGGGTTACAAAAATATGTTCTAATTATGGATGGCTCTGAAGCATAGAGAGCAAGCACAGCAAGTATCAGCTATCTAATGGCCATTGTGAATGAGCCAAATACCCTCTCCTGTCCATTTTTGAATATATTCTGATTATTTTTGGTATCTCGCTATTATTAAGGCCCCAGTGAGATCAAGGTCCTGCTGTAGGACGTGCCTCAAAAACAACAGGCACCTGCTGGAAGGATCTGCACTCAGAGAGGAGAGAGGAGGGAGAGGAATTGAGAGAGCAGAGTGGTGAGGGAAGAGAGGAGAGAGGGGAGAAGAGAGTGGAGAAAGGAGAGAAGAGGGGGGAAAGAGTGGAGAAAGCAGAGAAGAGAGGGGAAAGAGGAGAGAAAGGATTACTCTCCTCCTCTCCCAGGCAGGGCTGCAGCTGGATTTCCCCAGACCATAAAGAAGGGTCTGCAACGATGCAGGCACAAAATCTCCCAAATCTCAACCCATGCTGCCTTTTAGGAAGCAAGATGAAGATGTTTTCCAGCCACAGGATGGAATATTAGAGGTGTCTTTTCAGGGAGGGCTGCATGGATGCTCAGAGGTCCTGGCACCACAGTGCTGCAGCACTTCCAGCAGTGCTTGGCTTCCCTGGAGGCTGTTTTTTGAATTTCCTTCCAAGGATTTTTGTCCTCTGATACTCCCTAGAGGTCAACAACAGCCTGTCTCACACCTTTTTGATTGGCACACAATTTTGTTTTGGCTGCAAAGAGAACTTTGTCCTTGCCCTAAATCAATGCTCAGCCTCGAGCTTTCCTGCTTTGCAGAGGCAGGGTGGGCAGTGCTCCAGAGGGCTGGGGGCTGGCACTGCCTCCTCTCCCCATCCGTACCCACTGTCAGGAGCTCCAGCCTCGAGGCAGCACCCTGGGCTCCACCACCCTGCACACCCAGACCCCAGTTTGACCACAAAACCTTCCTTTCCTTGCATTCCTGGAGCAGCAGGTTTCCCGTTATTGTGCTTTCTGTTCTTCAGCACTCCTGGTGAAATTTATTGTTGTAAAGCGCCCTGAGCACACTGGCAGGGAAAGACAATTACCCAGCATTTCCAGTCTCAGAGAAGTGTAATTGTGATATATCTGTGTGCTACCTTCCAACACAGTCCTGTGGGCTGGGTCTCATCTTTCCAATTCCACACGGCTGTCTTGATGCCCCCTGTCCTGTTATCCCTGCAGGTGGGGGCTCTGTCCAGGCTCCTGCACTTCAAAATAACCTTTCCATAGTCAGACACCAGTCAGGGACTTGGGATTGAGGCACCAAGTGAAACGGAGGAACCACTATCATCAGTATTTCTGCTCATTCTAGTATTATTCAATTCACATCATTTAAATGAGAGCTTTTCCTGAACCTTGTCTTTGGTATAAAATTAGAGGATTCTGGGTGCTTTTTGGTGGAAATTATTTTCTGGGAAGCATCCACTTCTTGAACCTAAAGCACAAAAAACTCCACAACACAGTGAACCAGTCCCTGTCCAGTTTTCCTGAGCCATAATTTTTGGATAGAGACCCAAAATGAATCAGAGCCAGCAAGGTCAGGCTGTCAAGGCAGAGTCACCATCCCAGGGCACGTCACTCCCAAAGCCACGTGAGGGGACCGTGTGCTTGGAACCAGCCAGATGGAGCAGATTGTTCTGGTCAGCCCCTCAGCAGCTTTCGTGGTCTGCACCACAAGCTCTAAAATCAGGGATGAACCAGCAGCTTCTTCCCAGCTTACCCTGATGGTAGAGGAAGCAATTTTTGGGATCTTAGTGAGACATGGTGCACAGGGAATGAGCATTTCAAGGCAGACAATGTGGCTTTCTAAGGCCTCAAAATACCAGTGCATGAAATGCTGTCCCAAAATACATCATTTCCTCCCTTTTTGTGTTTTTATTTACTGCTGTTCAGGCGGTTTTTTGGGAACTGAAGCACACAGGAACACAGTTTAGTGGTGGAGTTGCCAGTGCTGGGACAACAGCTGGACCCAGTGATCTTAGAGGGCTTCTCCAACCTAAACAATTCAGTGGTTCCAGGATTAAACACAACTGCACAAGGACTGGCCATCCTGGACTGGCCCAAAGGTCAATCTCAGCTCCCAGAGTCCACACCCAGGGGGAGCTGGGAGAGCTGGAACAGGGAGCAAGTTCCTACAGCTGTGCTCTCAGTTCCTGGAGATTTGAGTAACAAACTCAAAACTGATGACTTTTGGCCCAGCTCTTAGTGCCAACATTTTCTTTTGCCCTGTCCTCATACAGGAGCCACCTTTGACCCTCCTTACAGCCTCCTTCTATACCTGCAGGTGTAAATATAATATATATTCTTTTCAAATCATTTTCCCTAATATTTCTTCATATAATTCATCTTTTTTTTTCCCTTTTGACACTGCTGCTGAGCCCTGACTGCACACGAGTGCCTGTATACAAATGCCCAAGACCAGGCTTGACTATCCCTAAGCTGATCTCTCCATTCCCTATAATCATTAATTATTTTACACAAGAAATGCCAAGCAGCTGGAAGCTTGGGAAGAATCAGTTATGAGCTGACTTGAGAAGGATAAGGGATGGATGCAAAGGGCAGGTGGCAGAAATCCCACATATTTTCACCATCACAGAGCTTCACATCAATCCAGTATTTTTTTGCAAGACCCAAAGCACGCCTGCTGCTTGGTCTGAGACATGAAGGATCTCGTGTCTGCTTTTATGTGTGTTAGCCCTGCTGAATTTTCCTAACTGTGAGCACAGCTGGGCTTTAGTTCTCTCTAAAGCTGACCAAAGGCAGCAGGATTTCCAGCATCACATCCATGGCTTTGCTCATGTGTGCACCCAGACTTGTGCACACATGCATATGGAAATTTTTCCACCAAAAAAAAAAAAGTTTCCAGGTAAAAAGAAGCCTCTGAGGTTACCAACAGTGCAGGTTAATTGACATTTTTTCAGTGTCACTGCTTGTGCCTTCTGGTATAGATAAGGCTGAGAGGAATAATAATTTCCCTGCTTGGCTACCCATTTCCAGAGCTGATGGTCAGTGGCAAAACATCTGGAGCTCAGTGAGAGCTCCCTTGAAAAATTAAGAAAACCCCGGAATTCTAAGAGTTTCAGCAATATGTTTCAAACAACATCTCAAGCTCAAATAAACTACTTTTCAGACAAAGCAAAACAAAAACACTTCTGCATGACAAAAACATTTTCCTGGACTATGTCCAAACCTTGCATTTACCAAAATTTGAAGTTATGCCCAAGGGACAGCAGAGTACCTTTGGCACATCTGCTGAAACGAGGAGAACTGTGTCTCTGGCTATGGTGAAGGAGGAGGAATGTAGCAACTTAAGCCTGCTTTTTGGGGTCAGGAAGCACAGAAGAAGTGATGAAAAACAGCCCAAAGCAAGAGGAGAGCGATTTAGTTTCTCTTCCATGAGGCCGCCTCAGAGGCTCAGGGGTGGGGGGGTGGCGAAGGAAAAAGGGGAAAGCTGGGAAAAAAAAAAAAAAGAATTAACAAAAACTGAGGGTGGCTTGGCTGGCGTGTTTGCGGTTCGTTTTTTTCCCTCCCTTTCCCATCTGCAATGGCTTTTGTAGAGATATCAAAATCAAGAAGAGAGAAATCGGATCAAAGAGCCCGAAGCAGAAAATACCATTGGCACCTCTCCTTAGGTAGACCAAGCACCACACGATTCCTCACTATTGTTAAGGCAGGATTTTCCTTGAAGTCCGGCTAATCCATGAAGGGAGCAGCCTAGCAGGGGCAATGGGCCAAGACCCAACGCTCTGAGAGCTCTGCACCAGCTCTGCAAACGCAAGTGGAGCGAACGCCGCGGTGCTGCCGCCGGGCCTGGTGCCTTATCCCGCCGCACAAAGGATTAACGCGCTTATCTGGGAGCAGCGAGCGAGCCCCGCGCCGGCGCCGCGCACAGCCACTTACAGGCATCGCTTGGTGGGCAGCAAGGAGGAAAAAAAGGAGGAAAAAAATAAATCAATCAGCAGAAACCCTGGGGAGTTTGGGAGAGGGAGATTTCGAGGCTCGGCGGCGTGGTGCGGCGCGTTGGGCTGGGGCGCGGTGAGGGTGGTGAGGGGAGCTGGGTCGGCGAGCGCCAGCGGGGCCCCCGGTTCATGAACCTGTCGCTCTAAAAGC